>CM077153.1:105166946-105332822 GCA_039583875.1 Platanthera guangdongensis
ATTTTGGTTATTGGCAGTCCGGATTTCAAAAGCTATAAATAGGACCAAAGGGGTACCCCAGAAGGCAAATTTTCCCTATGCTCTTATCCCTAAAATCTTCAAGTGCTTTCTGAGGGTACCTTAGCTCGGCTTCAGGCTAAGGAGGGGAAGCGCTCTGAGATCTTCCGGGTTTGTGGTGGGACCTCCCTGCCGAGCCCTTGGGTCTGTTTCTCCTTGCTTTGTCGTTTTTCTTGCAGGAGCGAAGTAGGCGCGAGACCACCCCCTTCCCCAAGGGCGAGCTCCACAGGAAGCCGGGTTCCGGTTTCAACATTTTGGTGCGGTGAGCGTGGATAGTGGTCAGCGCAGAAAAGTTTCCGCGATCTCAATGACGGGACAAGGATCCGACAGGCCGAGCTCGCCGCCCCCCCCCCCCCCCCCCCCGCCTCTCGCAACGGTGGGAATGTTTGAAGACTTCAGGAACGAGGTGCTGACTCTGGTCAAGTTCACACTCGGCACGCGGGCCGAGTGCTCGACTCCGGCAATCCAGATCGCGACCGCCCCCTCATTGGGCGAGGACGCTCCCGGCAGGCGAGCTGGGAAGGAAGTGGCCGAGGAAGGCCGAGGGTGCGAGCTCCCCCGGCGCGAGCTCTTCCCCGGCTCGGCAGGCCGAGGTCGCTTCGGCGAGCTGGGCTCGCGAGACTCGCCAGCTCGCCCAGTGGGGGGAGAGAGCCCTTTCAGCGAGCTGGTCTCTTCATCTCCAGTTCCGGATGGGTTCAGGGAGCCCGAGATGTCCTATTACACTGGGAAGGGAGACCCGGTCCAGCATGTCCAATGGTTCGAGGACGTGGTCTCCATCCGTCAGATGTCGGACGGATTCAAGTGCCGGCACTTCGCCATCACCCTCCGGGAAAAGGCGAGAGAGTGGTTCCACCAGCTACCGGCCAGCTCCATCTACTGCTTCGAGGACCTGCGCCGGGGATTCATGCTGAGATTCACCACCGCGAAGAAGAGGAAGAAGGAGTCTGAGTCTTTGTTTCACATTAAGCAGGGGGTGAACGAAACGTTGGGAAGCTACGTGGACCGATTTCAGGAGGAGGTTACTCAGGTCCAGGAGATGCCGGGCCATAGTCTGATGATGGCCTTTACCCTGGGCCTGCAGCAGGGTTTCTTCCGAATGGAGCTGAAAAGAGTTCCTCCCCACTCCTATGAGGAGTTGATGGAAAGGGTGGTGAGAGAGGTCGACGGGGAGGCGTCGAACCCGGAGTTTGCAAGGAAGTTGGCCAGGTGGGCCACAGAGGAGGAGAGGGAGTCGAAGGGAGGAAGAGGACAGGAGGAGAGAAGAGGGGAGTCCAGGCAGAGGGTACAGAGGCAGCTCCAAGGGCCGCAGCAGCCGGGGTGGGGGCGTCAGGAACCCGACCGTCGGTTGGGCTGGAGGCCTGAGTGGCAGGGGCAGGGACCACAGAGAGGGAACTTCAGAAGGGGTCACTTTCAGGGGAGGCAAGACCAATTCCACCCCCAGGCTGGAGGCAGGGCCAGAGGCCCCGGCTCCCCGATCAAGAAGAGGCCATGGCCATAGCCTTGGGGGCCAGGAGAGGAGTGTGGAGGAGGAGGAGAAGAGAGGTCAGGGTGGAGCTGCCCTATTGTGACTTCCATCAGGAAGAGGGGCATGCAACGGCCACCTGTCCGGAGTTCCTCGAGACGAGGGGGAATAAGGAGCAGCGGCAGTAGCAAGAGAGACAGGAAGTGAGGATTGAGGAGGTCCTGCCTCGGGTGGAGGAGTATCGTTGCGAAGACCGGGTGGATGTGGGGACCCGAGGGGGAATCGGGGTGATCCACGGGGGAGTAGGGATCGAGGCCTCCCACAAGGCCAGTCTCCACACCATGTACCGGCGGAGCGTTGCCTCTACATCCCAAACCCCGCCACCGGAGGAAAGGATCACCTTCTCCAGGAGTGATATGCCAGACCACGAGGATCCGTTCTGTGATGCGCTGGTCATCAAGGCGGCCATAGAGAACTTCACCGTCTCTCGGATCCTCGTGGACAACAAGAGTTCCGTCAACGTCGTCTTCAAAAAGGCGTTCGACGCAATGAACGTGGAGGCAAAGAGGGTGCTGGCCTCAGATGGCCCCTTGTTCGGGTTTTCAGGAGAAAGGAAGGAAGTAGAGGGAGGAGTTAGCCTCCATGTCACCTTGGGGGGGAAGTCCCGAAACTGCAAGTTCGTCATTATGGACGCCCCCAGCAGCTACAGCGCCATCTTCGGAAGGCCCCTGATCAGCGCCTTCTGCTGCGTCCCTTCATCTTTCCATCAGTGCTTGAAGTTCAACGCTGAGGGGGTCCAGGTCAGGGTTAGAGGTGACCCAAAGGTGGCACGGAAGTGTTATGTCACTGCGGTGAACACCATCTCCTGGCAAGAGGGAGCCGAGGAGATGGGGTGGAGAATGGAGGAGGTCGAGCAGGAAGCAGGAGGGGAGGAGCTGGGAGTGAAGGACTACGTAGAAGAGGCGGCAGGAGGAGATCAGGTGGAGGTGGCCGAAGTGTGGGCCGTGAGAGGAGCGATGGAGGTAGAGGTCCCCGTTCCGGAGGAAGGGGATGCTGAAGGATGGGTAGAACAATCCAGGCTGGAGGCAGCAGAGGAAGTGGTGGAGCTGGAGGTGCTCACCGGAGGGGGAAGGATGGAAAAGATCCGCGTCAGCGGGGGGCTTACCCTAGAGGACCAAGGCAGGATGCTGGAGTGCATCCAAAAGAACGTGGACATCTTCGCCTGGAACGCCGCGGAGATGCCGGGGGTTGACGCGGATGTGGCTTGCCAGCGCCTCAACCTGGACCCGAGAACACGCCCCGTTCAGCAGAAGAAGAGGTCCACTGCCGACAGGCTGGCAGAGCCCATCAGGGAGGAGGTGGCAAAACTCCTCAAGGCCGGCTTAGTGTCTGAGATTCAGTACCCCCACTGGGTCTCCAATGTGGTTATGGTAAAACAAGGAGATGGCCGGTGGAGGATGTGTATCGACTTTTCCTTACTTAATAAAGCTTGTCCTAAGGACTGTTATCCTTTGCCTCGAATCGACGCGCTGGTTGACTCAGCCGTCAGTTTTTCTGTAATGAGTTTTTTAGATGCTTTTTCAGGTTAACATCAGATCAGGATGCACCCCCCAGACACCAAAAATTTCTTGTTCATCACAGGGGATGGATGCTACTGCTACCAGATGATGCCTTTCGGGCTGAAGAATGCTGGGGCAACCTACCAGAAAATGATGGATAGGGTCTTTAAGGAGCAAAGGGGGAGAATTTGGAGGTGTATGTAGATGACCTCATGATCAAAAGCCGGGATGTGGACTCGCACCTCCGAGACCTGGAGGAGACCTTCGCCACTCTGTGCAAGTACAAGATGCGATTGAACCCTCTAAAATGTGTCTTTGGGGCCAGCAGGGGAAAGTTCTTGGGGCACCTCAATCCGAGTGGTGACCGACCACCCCCTCCGCAACATCTTCGAGGGGGTGGAGCATTCAGGCAGGTTGGCTAAGTGGTCGGTAGAGCTGAGCGAGTTCGACGTCTCCTTCATTCCGCGGCTCTCAATCAAAGCTCAGGCGATGGCTGACTTCCTGGCCGACTATGTGGTTGAAGTGGCGGAGGAAGAGCTCACCTGCCCGACCCCTTGGAATGTGAGGGTGGATGGTGCCTCGGGAAGATATTCCCTGGGAATAGGGGTGATCCTAGGAAGCCCTCAGGGGACTCGTATTGAGCAAACGGTGGTGGTGCACTTTCCCATTACCAACAACCAGGCTGAGTACGAGGCCGTGATAGCGGGGCTACGCCTGGCCAGGGAGCTGGGGGTATCAGATGTGGAGGTCCTTACTGACTCTACGGTAGTGGCTTCTCAGATTAACGGGGAGTTCGAGGCAAGGGAGCCCACCCTGCGATCGTACTTGGCCAAGGTGAAGGGGGTCATTGGAACTTTTCAAACTTTCACCATCCGACACGTGCCCAGGGAAGAGAATGAACAAGCCGATCAGTTGGCTAAGCATGATCCCCAGGTGGGGGGCACCATCACCGACCTGTTCCGCCCCTCCATCGAAGAAGGAGAGCTCATGGAGATCGATCAACAAGCTTCAGGGATGGATCCAGTGGTGATTTTTCTCTCCACAGGAGAGTATCCGGAGGGGGTAGACAAGAAGAAGCTGAGGCACAAGTCAGCGTACTACCTCCTCCAGGACGGGCAACTATACAGGAAGACCCTCTCAGGGATGCTAGCCCACTGCGTAACCGAGGGAGAAGCGCGAAGGATCTTGGAGGAAGTCCACTCCGGGGAATGTGGGAGTTACTCTGGGAGTCGGACCCTGGAAGGGAGGATAGTCAGGCAAGGTTATTTCTGGCCCACCCTAGGCCGAGACGCTGCAGAGTTCGCAAGAAGGTGTCACAAGTGCCAGTTGTTTGCCCCTCTCCAGCTGCAGCCGGCCCAGCAGCTCCGAAGTATCACGACCCCATGGCCCTTCGCAATTTGGGGAATGGATTTGGTTGGGCCGTTCCCCCAAGCCAACGGCCAGAGAAGGTTCCTCCTAGTGATGATTGACTACTTCTCAAAGTGGATGGAGGTGAAGGCGTTGGCCAAGGTGACCTCCCAGGTGATCAGGAATTTTGTTTGGGGGGAGATCATCTGTTGCCATGGGCTGCCGCAGGCCATCGTCACGGACAACGGGCCCCAGTTCGCTAGTGCCGAGTTCACCAGCTTCTGCGAACAGCTTGGGATCGATCTCAGGTTCGCCTCGGTCCATCACCCCAGGAGTAACGAGCAGGTGGAGGCCGCAAACAAGATCATCTTCAACCTCCTCAAAAAGAAGGTGGAAAACCTGAAAGGGAGCTGGGTGGAGCAGCTTCCCGCGGTTCTCTGGGCCCTGAGGACCACCCCCAACACGGCTACAGGAGAGACCCCCTTCAAACTCTCCCACGGGTGCGAGGCAGTGCTCCCCATTGAATTCGAAGTCCAAACACCGCGAGTCGTGGCAGCAAAAGAAGGCCGTGAGAAATGGCAAGCAGAAAATGAGGAGGAACTGAGGCTTTCCCTTGACATGGTGGAAGAGGTAAGAGACCTTTCCACTATCCGGCAGGAGGAGGTGAAAAGAAGAATGGCCAAGTACTTTGACAAGCATGTCAGGGTCAAGCAGTTCGTGGAGGGGGACTTGGTGCTGAAGAAAGTGGATGTGGCAGGGAGGTCAGCATCCGTAGGGAAGCTCAATCCCAGCTGTGAGGGACCATTCATTGTAAAGGTAGCCTTGGGGTCAGGGGGCTACCGACTCCAAAATGTAGAGGGCGAGACCTTGAGTCTCACTTGGAGTGGTGACGACCTCAAACGATTTTTCCCCTGAAACATGTAAGCAGCACTTTGATTATAATAAATTCCCTCAAGCTCTCTGATAATGTTGTAACTAGCCTGCATGGTAGAATGTGATGTGTTTTGAACCACGAGCAGATCTCGCTGCCAGGCTCTCACCTAGCTGGCATGGCTGGAAGTCACTCGATGGTGTTAGTAGTGGACCCCGAGCAGATCCCGCTGTCAGGCTCTCACCTAGCTGGCAGGGCTAGAAGTGACTCGGTGTCATCCTTGGCCTCGAGCAGATCCTGCTGTCAGGCTCTCACCTAGCTGGCAGGGATGGAAGTCACTCGATGGTGTTAGTAGTGGACCCCAAGCAGATCCCGCTATTAGGCTCTCACCTAGCTGGCAGGGCTGAAAGTTACTCGGTGTCATCCTTGGCCTCGAGCAGATCCCGCTGTCAGGCTCTCACCTAGCTGGCAGGGCTGGAAGTCACTCGATGGTGTTAGTAGTGGACCCCGAGCAGATCCCGCTGTCAGGCTCTCACCTAGCTGGCAGGGCTGGAAGTCACTCGGTGTCATCCTTGGCCTCGAGCAGATCCCGCTGTCAGGCTCTCACCTAGCTGGCAGGGCTGGAAGTCACTCGATGGTGTTAGTAGTGGACCCCGAGCAGATCCCGCTGTCAGGCTCTCACCTAGCTGGCAGGGCTGGAAGTCACTCGGTGTCATCCTTGGCCTCGAGCAGATCCCGCTGTCAGGCTCTCACCTAGCTGGCAGGGCTGGAAGTCACTCGATGGTGTTAGTAGTGGACCCCGAGCAGATCCCGCTGTTAGGCTCTCACTTAGGTGGCAGGGATGGAAGTCACTCGGTGTCATCCTTGGCCTCGAGCAGATCCCGCTGTCAGGCTCTCACCTAGCTGGCAGGGCTGGAAGTCACTCGATGGTCTTAGTAGTGGACCCCGAGCAGATCCCGCTGTCAGGCTCTCACCTAGCTGGCAGGGCTGGAAGTCACTCGGTGTCATCCTTGGCCTCGAGCAGATCCCGCTGTCAGACTCTCACCTAGCTGGCAAGGCTGGAAGTCACTCGATGGTGGTAGTAGTGGACCCCGAGCAGATCCTGCTGTCAGGCTCTCACCTAGCTGGCAGGGCTGGGAGTCACTCGGTGTCATCCTTGGCCTCAAGCAGATCCCGCTGTCAGGCTCTCACCTAGCTGGCAGGGCTGGAAGTCACTCGATGGTGTTAGTAGTGGACCCCGAGCAGATCCCGCTGTCAGGCTCTCACCTAGCTGGCAAGGCTGGAAGTCACTCGGTGTCATTCTTGGCCTCGAGCAGATCCCGCTGTCAGGCTCTCACCTAGCTGGCAGGGCTGGAAGTCACTCGATGGTGTTAGTAGTGGACCCCGAGCAGATCCCGCTGTCAGGCTCTCACCTAGCTGGCAGGGCTGGAAGTCACTCGGTGTCATCCTTGGCCTTGAACAGATCCCGCTGTCAGGCTCTCACCTAGCTGGCAGGGTCGGAGGTCACTCGATGGTGTTGGCCTTGAAGTCATCAGGTACAGGCCAAAGTCTGTGGCGTGGAGCCAAGGGGAGGGGTCCTGTCAGGACGAGCTCGGGCTCGACAAAGTCAGCTCGGCACAATCGAGAAGGCAAGCCGGCTGGAGGTCTCTGCATAGGCGAGTTCGGGCTAATCATCCCCGGCTCGGCATTGGCGAGTAGGCCGCAAGCCCGGGCCTCGCCAAAGGAAGACAAGCCGGACCGGGGAATCTCGCCTCCTTGGCCCATTACACTTCAAAAAATTTCTCTTTCGACGGGCGCAACCTGGATGGCTCGCGTGCGAGCAATAGTGGCGCGATAAGGGCGGAGAGCAACTCGCCGCAAAATCGTTTGGGGCTCGACGAACCCTCAAAACGCGTCTCACTCGCGTGCAAGCTCTCATAACCGCTCCTCACAGAACCTATCTCAGCTAGGTCGCGGGAGGAAGCACTCGCATACTTTCAGAGCACAACAAGCATAGCAAAGAGGAAATGACACCGGTATGATCAAAAAACTTTCATTAATTATCTACAAAGTTACAGGGAGCTCGCCTCGGCGAGTAATCAAAAAAGAAAAGTACAAGGCTATCTGCTGGCTTCGCCCCCTCTGTCGGGCTGGTCCTCGCCGTCGCCCGAAGGATCCTGGAAGCTCTTCCCGAACATTGCATTCAGGCTATCTTCCTTCTCGCTGGGCGGCGTCGCCGGAAACAGACTCGGCATCAGGTCCCGAGCAGAGATCTCCCCGCACCCTTCCACCAACACCCCGGAGTCCTTCATCATTGAGAGGGTGCACTCGGCGGTCTGGATTGAGTTGATCCGCAGTCTCTCGACGAGGTCGGCCTCACCGAAGATACGCGGGCTCTTGTATGGGAGTGTGGGATCGATGTCGTGCGACGGGAAGAAGATCTCCGCCTGGCGACGCACCTCGCCGAGAAGGTGCTGGTTCTCCCCCTTCAACTTCGCGTTCGCACCCTCCAGCTAGCCAAGGCGTGCGCGCAGTCGGCCGATCTCCTCCCCAAGCTCGGCGTCGCGAGCCTGTAGCTCCCCAGCAGCGTCGGCATCCGCGGCCAGTTGCGCGCGCAGCCGGCTGACCTCTTCTTCCAGCTCAGTGTTGCGAGCCTGGAGCTCGCCCGCCGCCTTGGCATCTTGGAGAAAAGCCCATTTAGCAGCAGCACAAAGCTTTCTATGTAAAAGAGAGCGGTGCGTAACACTTACCAACCCGCCGGCGGTCTGGGCGAGGAGACCATCCGCGATGCCGAGCCGCCTCGCCTGATCGGCGACCTGCTCCTTGGCGAGGTCGCGAGCCTGCTCGGCCTTTTCAAGCTGGTGGCTGAGGGCGAAGCTGCGGCGCGCCAGCATGTGGTGCAGCTCCAGAGTCCGCAGGTGGGACTGCAGACCCTCATGGCCGAGCTGCCGGAGGGTGGTCCTCTTGTAGGCCTCGGCATCCTCCCGGCCATAAAGGCCGAAGCCGAGGGCATAGGAGTGACCGGTGGCGGGCTCGCGGTCGTGCCATGACGGGTGCAGAGTGGAGACGGAGACTCGATGAGCGAACTCATCCCACTGTAGCATGGGCTCGCCCGCGGAATCCTTCCAGCGCGCGCCGAAGTTGAAGAGGGGGTGCTACTTCGGCGGCGCACGCTCGCGGGCAGCCCTCTTCGCCGAAGGAGGAGGGGAGATCGCAGCCGAGGAAGAAGGGCCCTTGCCACCCTTTCGGCCCTTGCTGGTCGTCTCCTTCAGCGGGCTCTCCGGTGACGCGTCGGGAGGAGTCTCCGACGAGCTGATGTACTTGGGGCTGGGCTGATGTTGTTGTTGTTGTTGCCCCCGCGGAGCCAGCAGGGCCCTCCGCATCTTTTTCATCTGACGGGGGCCGGATGGCGGGTTCGACCCCACATCCTCGGATCGCCTCTTGCTGAAAAAGGGCTGCGAGAGGGCCGCCTCTTCTCGGCAGGCCGCTGCCGCAGCCCTCTCGCGAGCAAGAGGGTCAGTATCGAGCCCCGGGTCCGCGAACGGCGGGTTCGCTGGGATTATTCGCTCCCCTGTAGGAAAACACTTGGAAAGGTTAGGAATTCAGATATGACGATGTGCCGAGTTTGGCGAGTAGGCGAGCTCGGCAAGATGAGGAGAATATACCTTCACCGGGCAGAACCGGGGGAGCGCGTCGAGGCCCCTCCGCAGGAAGGCGACCTCGAAATCTTTGTGGAGGAAGAATTTATGGAGCTCGGCGTCGTTGCCGGACACGGCCGGCGGGCGGTACACCTCCTCACCTTTTTGTTTCGGCGAGTAGGGGATGTTGCCGCGATCGCCCTTGACGAAGGCGATCTTGGTCATCCAGGTATGGTGCTTGTTTGCGATCCCACGAACTTTGATCAAGGAGCCGCCGAAGTAGGCGACCCCGTCCGTCGTCTCCTTATAGGAGAAAAGCTTCCTGAACACCGTCAGGTTGAACTCGATCCTCTCCTGCCGGAGGTAGCTCGCGAACGCCACCATCATTGCGATGGCGTTGGAGTTCAGCTGCGCGGTGACTGCCCCGTAATACTTCAGGATCTGGCGGATCTCCGGCCACAAGGGAAGTCGCAACCCCACCTTGAAGTGCGAGATGGGGAAGGCGAGCTCGTTCTCATAGAACGTGTTGATGGCCTCGCCCGGCCCCGGCCTGCGTTCCTCAAAGCCCGGCGGTACATACGCGGCCTTGAATTCCGCGAGCTCCTCCTCGCTGGTGTGGCCGTCGAAGAAGCAATAGTCTACGAAGTGTTGCGCGCATTTGGATCGGCCGTCGGCGTCTTGGTTGGTCTTGCCCATGATCGCAGAGGAAAAGCACGACGCGAGCAGGGAAGGGAGAAAGCAAAGAAAGGAAAGCAAAGCAATAAAGGCAGTACCGGGGTAGGTGAGGGGGGGGGGGGCTATTTATAGGAAAAGAAATCTGAGGCAGGCTGTCACATCGGCGCAGCTCGCTGCCCCAGCTCGCCACCCCAGCTCGCCACCCCAGCTCGCCGACTTCCGACGCATCCCAACCAAGGCTAAGTCAAACATTGCATTTTTTTTTATTTTTGAGTGACATAATTAAGAATGTTCTAAAAATTATTCACCACAGAAGTAAAAAGTTCAGAATTGAAAGCGGGGCGCGCGAGCAGGGATGGCACCGGGATGCGAGCGGCGGTCGGCTCGGCAGAGGAGCCCGCAGACTTACCTACCCCGGCCTCGCGACCCCCGCCCCCCAGGATGCCGCGCGCGGAGTAGCTCGCGGATCCTTCCAGAATTCCTTTGCGCAACCAAGAGACCGTCGTCTATCTCGTCCAGAAGTCGGGAGGGGGACATCAACTCGCCAGCTTGGCCGAGGCACAACTCCTCAGCAAGACGCGTGTAGTCGCACTGCAGCGTCTCGTTGACACCCTGCACCTCGCGCAATCCGCACACCAGCTTCTTGAGGAGCTTGACCTCCCTCCTCGTCAACTCGCCTTGATCCACCTCCGGACCCAGGTAAGAGTCCAGCGAGCTCGGAGACGGGAGGGGAGAGTGGTGGGCTGCCCGCGAGGACTCCTCGGCAGCCGATTGACTGGGAAGAGTTGTAAAGGCAGATATCAGCAGAGCGAAAACTTATGAAGCACAGGGTTGAGCGAGGCTGACCTGAAGATCTCGGCGGTTCAAAGGAGATGCGGGGAGGGATGAATCTCAGGTCCTTCCCGCGACCTGGGCCGCGAGCCCCCGGCGAGATGAGCTCGAAGCCCGGGGTGGGAATGTTCCCCGGACCGTCCCCCGCGACCGCGTCAATTTGGCGAGGAGGGGGGGAACCCGGAGGCGAAGTTGGCCTCTGTGAGCTCACAGGTAGGATCCCGAAGAGGGGCGGCGGATCCCGGCGATGGCTGTCCGGTGCCGAGAATCGCGAAGTGGCAAGCGCGACCTCGCCTCGCGGCGTAGGGACCCGCGGCGCGGTGCCCTCGCCATCTGGTTGGCCGTCCTGATCGTCGCGGACTACGACGACCTCCCTATCCTTCTCCAGAATAGTTCGGGTAGAAGAGCCGGTCTCGCGAGCCAGGGTGGCCCTCAGGTCGTGGAAAATGGGCTCGGCCGCCTCGGGGAATGGCTTCGTCCTCTTAGAGCTCGGCTCGGTAGAATCAATTTGGGGAGCTTTCGCGGGGACCGCCGTCAGCGCGGCAACGCGAGCCGCGGAAGCCAGGCGAGCTCGGTCTATGCGCTCTTGGATCTCTTTAGGGAGGGGCATCTTGGCAAGGCGACAGGTGAAATGGCAAGAGCAAGGCAGCATAGCAGGTGCATATATATAGCCGCAGGTGGCCCCCACCAGAAGATTCCCCCCAACTCGCCAGCCAGAGCTCGCCGCACACTTCGGGTTGGATGTTTCTTTCCGAGTTTTTGACAACCTCGAAAAGAGCGGGGATTGTGTACAACCCCGTGTCCGGCGAGCAGGATCACCAGGGGGCGAGCAGATCAGGTTAGGAGCAGCAGGCGAGCTCGGCAGCAACAGTGGCGAGGCTGGGCTCGGCAAACGTCGGCCAGAGATCGTCGATCGGCGACCACCGAGCTCGGCATTCGCCGAGCGGGCTGCAACTCGTGCCCTCGCAGTAGAGCTCGGCAGCAGTGGGCGAGCAGAGCACGTCGGGGAGACCAGAGCTCCCAGCTCGCCTGGGGGTCAGAGGTACTTTTTACTGTTTTACCCCTGCTGGTCTGCCCATAGCCCTTCAAAACAGCGGAGTTTGGCTGTTGGCAGACCCAGCCGAGGGTTTTCTGGTAATTTCAGGTCATTTATTTTGGTTATTGGCAGTCCGGATTTCAAAAGCTATAAATAGGACCCAAGGGGTACCCCAGAAGGCAGATTTTCCCTGTGCTCTTCTCCCTAAAATCTTCAAGTGCTTTCTGAGGGTACCTTAGCTCGGCTTCAGGCTAAGGAGGGGAAGTGCTCTGAGATCTTTCGGGTTTGTGGTGGGACCTCCCTGCCGAGCCCTTGGGTCTGTTTCTCCTTGCTTTGTCGTTTTTCTTGCAGGAGCGAAGTAGGCGCGAGACCACCCCCTTCCCCAAGGGCGAGCTCCACAGGAAGCCGGGTTCCGGTTTCAACATTGCATGTTCGCTATTTTAACTTATAAAAACATTACTTCTAGTATTTCATGCATGACATCTTTCTAAAACTAAAATGCTATTTTTTAACTAACATAAAAACTATTTCTATACTTATAATAAATCTACAGTCTTGTATACTGCGAGTTGTCCTTTGGGGATGTTTATGCTCGTGTAGAATGTTAATCCAACATAATCAAAGTATTTCCACAGCGTATAACTATAATTTTCCTCGTGAACTAGCTGATCCACTGTATCGAGGGATACAACCATATAAACTTAAATTGGTTTTTACTTAATAACTTATGGATTTCATATAAACTATAGAGTTTGGAGTCTTGCCTGAGTGCTTGAATTTTTCCCATGTACGGCGTGGCATCACGACGCGTATTTTGTCTTACTTTGATATATATTAAATATTGAGAAAATGCTGGCTGTAACAGTTGGAATCAGAGGGATGGGTTGTTAGACAATTGGTCGAGCAACCATCTCTAGTTAGTGTTAGTTTTCTAGTGTCATTTCATACGCACACCGATGTGTCATCATTATGTCTTGGCCGAAGCATGATTACTACACTCATAGCATGATAAGAAGTATACAAGGCATATTATGTAGTATTGGATACATAATATGTGTTTGTATATGGATCCACCATAGGTGGCAACATGTGACGATTATGTAGTATGGGATACATAACCACCATCACATGGGTGCCCATTAGCACGTTTTCTCTTTTTGTTGCATGTGATGTTATGTAGTATGGGATGCATAACATTTCATGTCTACGCCGCTCATAACATGCATTAAGGACTTTTATAGAATGCATAACATAACATAACATCAGCACACGTGCCAAGCTAAAGATTTAGATGATGACACATGTACACACATGGTTTTTGGGTCAAAAAGAATAAGAATTCATGCATTCATGGTCTATGCACATGAGTTAATATGATGATGGTATATCATCGTAGGTTTAAGCATTTCATCATTTATAAAATTCCCAGAGCAAGTTAGCAGCATGAGCAAGTACTTATGTATGTTTTGTATGTACTAGGTTGTTTGGTTCTAGCAGTTAAGCTAGGTTTTGACTAGTTGTTTCTTGTGATTATTAGAATGTCGAGACATCCTACGATGAGGTCGACTCCCAAGTCAGAGGGCGAGTCGTCTGGTGCTCAGAATGAGGCCGTGATAGAAGGACTACGACAAAGAAATGAAGCTTTGTCTAGGCAAATGTTGAATATGTAGTCGCAGATCCAAGCCTTGTTGACTGTCATTGCAGGACAGTCGCTTAGAGTTCAGGACTCGGTTGTGGGTCAAGGTGTCCCGTTCCTCCTGGCCCTCTGGTTCCACCAGTTATGCTACCACCAGAGATGAATTTCATCTTTCATTTCTAGCGATTAGGACCCCCTACCTATGATTGTAGGGCAGACTTCATGGCATTGGATGACTGGATTATAGCCATCGAGGAGATGTTATATTACCCCAGAGTTTCAGCAGACCAGAGTGTGATGTTCGCTTCTTACCAGCTCAAGGGACATGCAAAGAGTTGGTGGCTGAGAGAAAAGGAAAACTTGAAGGATGGATGCTCATGGGAAGACTTCAAGGAGATTTTGTTGAAGAAGTTTCTACCGTCGGTCGACCGAGACCGTCTGTTAAATGATTTCATACACTTAAAGCAAAGGTAGCTCACAGTTAGTGAGTATGAGGTCGAGTTTAGCAAGTTGAGCCGATTCGCCTTAGATTTAGTTATTTCTGAAGCCAGTAGAGTTAAATGCTTTTTGGGTGGTCTGAAGAGTGACATCTAGCAGTTGACATGTGCTTATAGTTGGAGAGTTATGTTGAGGCAGTCGAAGAAGCTATTAAGGCCGAGGAGATCGACAATGCAGAGAACCGAGGACAACAAATGAGAAATGATGAGAGGAAGACTGGTGAGAGTAAAAGTTCCTAGGAATCCGGTGCAGCCTCAAGAAAGAGAAGCAAAGAAATATGTAGTTTCTCTGGCCAGACGGGCCATCCATTTGAGAAAGGTTTCACAAGAATAGGAGCTCAGAAGCAGGAGCAGGTTCATGAGATTCAGGGTGCTCCTAAGGGAGATTTGGTTTGTACTTCGTGCAAATGAAGGGGGTATTATGCTTCCCACTGTTGGGGTAATGAAAGGGGATACCTTCTATGCGGATAGAAAGGCCATTTCAAGTTAAAGTGCCCGTAGGCGCAGCCCCTGTTGAAACTAGTTCCACTTCAGGCTTTGCCACCACCGTATAATTTGGACAAGGGAAAGGGGAAGCTGAATCTGGTGTCTCTTGAGGAAGCTCGGACATCTACTAAGGTTATTTTAGGAAGGTTTAAGGTATTGAACTTTTGGGCACGTGTTTTCTTTATTATGGTGCTACCACTCATTTGTGGCTATGACATATGTTGAGCATCATCTTCTAACTCTGAATATAGTTGGCGATGTGTTTCATGTCAAGTTTCCCTCCGGTGATTCATTGGTATCAGACCAAGGCCTTCAGAGTTGTCCGATTCTGTTAGGTGATTTTCTAGATGTTGTTGATTTGAAGGTGATAGACATGGAAGAGTTTGATGTGATATTCGGTATGGACTGGATGTCTAGATATATGACTGTTATCCAATGCAAGGTTAAGAGCTCTGACTTTACTATGGACAATGGTCAACCCAGGAGTGTTTATGGTCATCCACGCAAGAGTTCTCTGATTATTTTTGCGGTATGTGCTCGGAAGCTTTTAGATTCCGGATGTTTTACTTGTTTGGTTTCAGTTTTGGAAACTAAGGTTGATTTTCATGATTAGAGGAGATCCTCATGGTGCGTCAGTTTGCAGTTGTATTTCATGATACTCTTCCTGGACTTTCATATGCTAGAGATGTAGAATTTGTGACATATTTGGAGTCGGGTACTCGTCCTATTGTTAAGGCACCGTACCGAATAGCCCCTTGTGTGCTAGAGGATTTGCGTACCCAGCTGGATGATTTGTTGCAAAACCGGATTTATTAGGCCGAGTTATTCACCTTGGGGAGCCCTCGTGCTGTTTGTGAAGAAAAAGGATGGATCAATGAGGCTTTGCATTGACTATAGAGAATTGAATAAGGTCAACATCAAGAACAAATATCCATTACAAAGAATTGACGATTTGTTTGATCAGTTGTGTGGTAGTTCTGTGTTTTTGAGGATTGACCTTCGTTCAGGATACCATTAGTTGAGGATTCGTGAATCAGATATTCTACGGACAACCTTCCGTTCCGGCACAGACATTTTGAATTCTTGGTAATGTCTTTTGGTCTGACTAATGCACCCTCTGCATTTATGGATATGTTGAACAGAGTGTTCAAGGATTTCCTGTACCAATTTGAGGTCATATTTATAGACGATGTTCTAGTTTATTCCCGCAGTGCTGATGAGAATGACCAACACTTGCGTTTAGTTTTGTCTGCTTTGAGGACCATAAGCTATTTGCTAAGCTGAGCAAGTGTGAGTTTTGGTTGCCTCAGGTTTCTTTCTTGGGTCATGTAGTATATAAAGATGGAATTTTAGTTGACCCTGAGAAGATAGCTATTGTTATGGATTGGAATAGGCCAACCACACCCAAGGAGATAAGGAGCTTCCTATGGTTGGCTGGCTATTATAGAAGGTTTGTTGAGTGTTTCTCTACGTTGTTTGCGCCACTGACTAAACTGACGCAGAAGAATGTAGCTTTTGTTTGGAGCAGTAAGTGCGAGGAAGCTTTTCTGGAATTGAAGTGCTGTGCACTGGTCCGGTGTTGACCTTACCTACAGAAGGAATGGAGTATGTCGTATATGTAGATGCATCTCACGTTAGACTTTGTTGTGTGCTGATGCAAGAAGGAAAGGTAATTGCGTATAGGTCTAGGCAGTTAAAGATTCAGGAAAGGAATTACCCTACGCATGACTAGAGTTTACTGTTGTGATATATGCCTTGAAGCTATGGAGGCACTTATTGTATGCCGCATTATGCAAGATTTACAAGGATCATAAAAGTTTAAAATATGTTTTCACTCAAAGGGAGTTGAATATGTGCAGGCGGAGATGGTTAGAGTATGTTGTTGATTATGATGTTTAGATTCAATACCATCCGGGCAAAGCCAATGTGGTAGCGGATGCCCTGAGTAGGAAGACGACAAAATTTTTTAACCTCTCCGTGAATTTACTGGTACAAGAATTTCTCTTGATGGATATTTTAGTCGGAAGTTGTGAATCGTCGAGTTGTTTGGTTGTAGCAGAGCCTTCTTGGATTACACTTATGAGACTGCATCAGATGGAAGATCTCGATTTGATGCACCAATACAAGAGAACTGAGAAAGGTGAGTTACCAGATTTTTCAATCGATGGAGCGGGTACCTTGAAGTATCGCGGTAGATTTTGTATCCATGCAGTTGAGGACATTCGATTTAAGTTGTGTAGTGAGGCGCACGGTTCTAGTGTTGCCTACCACCCAGGTTATACCAAGATGTATCAAGACCTAAAGTAAATTGTCTGGTGGTTTGGAATGAAGGGTGATATAGCCAGGTTTGTGTCTAAATTTTTTACATGCAAGCATGTTAAGGCTGATCATAGAAGGCCTGGTGTCAAGTTGACGCCTTTTGATATTCCAAGATGGAAATGGGAGAGTATTTCTGTGGACTTCATTACGGGTTTACCGAGATCTCCCCAAGGTCACGATTCTATTTGGGTGATAGTAGATCGACAGACGAAGTGCACTCTCTTAGTGGCATTTAAGATTCGCTACTCCAAGAAGAAGATAGCCGAATTATATTTATATGAAGTCATCAGTTTGCATGGAGTACCAGTTAGCATTGTATCAGATCTAGACTCCAGTTTTACGTCTCGCTTTTGGAAAAGCTTATAAGAAGGGTTGTGTACCGATATGAGGTATTCCACCGCTTATCATCCGCAGACTAATGGTCAAACAGAGGGAGTAAATCAGATCGTGGAGGAAATGATCAGATGTTATATTTTGGACCACGAGGGAGTGTAGGATGAGAGACTCAGATTGGCGGAGTTTGCTTATAATAATAGTTATCAAGAAGGTTTGTAGATGGACCCGTTTGAGGCCTTGTATGCGAGGTGATGCAGGACTCCATTATTTTGGTCCGAGGTTAGTGAGAGACAGTTGTTAGGTCCTGAAGTGCTAGAAGAGATGAAAATATCTATAAAGCTTATTCGAGAGAAGATTCGGATAACGCATGAATATTATGAGAAGAATGCCAATCGGCGTAGGACTGATTTGGCATTTGCTGTTGGGGACCTGGTTTTTCTGAAGGTTTCCCCAATGTCCGGTGTTAAAAGATTTGGAAAGAATCATAAATTGGACCAGAGGTATGTGGGACCTTTTAGTGTTATTGAGCGTATTGGAGTATCAGCCTATATGCTTTATTTGCCCACAAATTTCATGGTGTTCATGACGTGTTTCAAGTGACCCAGTTGCGAAAATGTATGCTCAGTGACCGACAGATTCTTAATGTTATGCCCCAATTGGATCCTAATCTTTCTTATGTTGAGATGCCTGCCCGTATTCTCGATACTCAAGATCGAGTGTTGTAGAGGAAAACCATACCAATGGTTAAAGTTTTGTGGCGAAACAAAGACGTGGAAAGCGCCACTTGGGAGTTGGAGTCAGCTATGAGGGAGGAACTTCCTCATCTGTTCTCCTAGTTAATTGGTTTGTAATCTTTTCAATAACCCTTGGTTATTTCTTTTTCTTTTATAATAGAGGTTTTGTGCGTAATGTTTCGGGACAAAACATTCTTTTAGGGTGAGTGGCTGTAACGCACCCGATTTTTTGATATTTGGTTTAATTCATTATCTTGCGTGTATATGATGTCAGGGAGTTACGTTGACGCGTTTTAAGCATATGTCTTCTTAGGGCGTGGTTTTAGCTCTTAGATTTTCTGTGTGTGGGCGGGTTTAGCCTGTTTGCAAGATTCCCTAACAAGCAGGTTCTATTTTGTTGACACGGCAAAGCCTCTTTGGGAATGGTTGTTTTTTAGCTTTGGGAGGTGTTTTCCCAAGTTTGGTTCATCGAATTTTAATTTTTATAGCGTCGTTGGGTCCGTAGCGTCGGTATATAGCTATGGTGTGATTTTCGTAGAAATCCATGTTGGCGCGAATTTTTGGTCGTTTGGACCACTAATTAATAATAAATTATTATTATAATACTTATATTTCTAATTATAAATAGCTTTGTGAATAAACAAACCCTATTCATCGTCTTTTTCTTGAAACCGTCGGCTGTTACGGGAAGAGTGAGAGCAGCAGTATCATCTAAGCTTTCGGCCACCGATTTCTAGAGTGTTGGTTCTCGAAATCATCTTTGGAGAGTAGACCCGGGTAGATCTTACCTAGATATACGTTTCTACAGTAATTTTTTCCGTTTCGTGGATTTTTAGAGGTTTAGGTTGCTGTTTTGACCTTCCTTCCTCTCTAAAAGTTTCAGGATTTTCTACTTAGGAGTTCTTATGTCCAGATCCTAGAGGAGGGGTGTTGATTGGACGGTTTTCTGGATTTTGAGGCATGTGCTGCTTTCTCTCCCTTGCCAAGTTCATTTTCTTTGTTTTCTTTATGGGTTTCCTTCCCTTCTCTGTTCCTTAGTGTTGGGTCTTTTGATCAAAATGTCCAAGATTTGCAAGAAATCAAACTGGTAAATGTCATACACACATAATGTATTTGATTTGTGCTTAAGTTAAAGCATGAAGTTTGTCCATGATTGGACAGGTGAAATTAAAGAGTATGCTGGAAGATTCAGAAATCGTCGAGCTCAGCTCACCTTTCATCGAGTACAGCTCACCATTCGTTGAGCTAAATTCAGAAGCTTGGGATTCAGAAATCTTCGAGCTCATCTCACCTTTCATCGAGCTCAGCTCATTGTTCGTTGAGCTAAATTCAGAAGCTTGGGATTCAGAAATTGTCGAGCTCAGCTCACCTTTCGTCAAGCTAAGCATATTGTACGTCGACCTAAATTCAGAAACTTGGGATTCAGAATTCAACAAGCTCAGCCCACTGATCATCGAACGTAATTCAACATTCATCGAACGCAGTTCAACATTTTCCAGAAAATTTGACTAAGGCAAAAGCGTTGAGACAACTGAGAAATATGTCTCAGCCTAACTGCTAAGACAAAATTAGTTGTAATTTACTCTAAGTCCAGAAGCATTTAGTTTAGAAGATTCACTCAACGATTCTAATTAAGAAAAAGCATTGAGACCACTGAGAAGAAACTGCTGAGACAGGAGACATTCTTAGCTGAGAAAAAGAAAGCATTGAGACCGCTGAGAAGAAATCACTGAGATAGGAGATAGTCTCAGCTGTGAAGAACAAACCGCTGAGATAGTTGAGAAGGAACCATTGAGACAAAGTCAGCAGAATTTCTCTAAGTCCAGAAGTTTTGAGTGAGGCGGGTTCACTCAATGCTTCTAATGAAGAGCCAAGTTAGATGGCGTTGAGTGACTTAACATCAGTCAATGCTTAGTGAGGATCTAGAATTTTGTCTAAGTCTAGAAGGTGATGACCACTCCTGACATCATAAAAAGTCAACATATCAACGAACATCATGTAGTTGCGGGAAGCTATAAAAACACAGGATGACCACTGTCGACGTCAGCAAAAAGTCAAAAAAGTCAAAATACATGAAGCCGTTGCGGGAAAGTTGCAGTAGCGCCGAAAGCTTATTTGTCATTTTTTGAGAGAGGTGGCACTCACCACCCTTGGTTGGGCGCACACTCAATTGTATCGTTGATTCAAATCAACACATATAAAAGTAAGAAAGAAAAGGGAATTAGGGTTACGGAGAACAAACACTGAACACAGGAAGAATATACAGAAAAAAATGGCAGCTGGACTTCATCTTCTTCGACAAGCTTGAAAGCTAAAGTTTAGCAGAGTTTGTCCGAAGGAAAAGAAAGAATGCTGAAGCTATTTCAAATTTAGCAAGATTGTTATCTCCAGAACAAGGCAACTAATTCATCTATTCAGCAAAAAGTTAGCAATGTGAAGGGCTGTTAGCCTTTCAAAGTAGATTGATTTTCTCCGGTGCAGCAAAGTAGAAGTTTGTTGTATAAGAAGACTCATCCCTTCTACAGCAAGTGGGCTGGACTAATATCTGCTCAGTCCAGCAAGGTAGAATCATAGTTTAATCTCTGAGTTAGTTGTTTTAAATTCATTTCATCTTGTATAAACTCATGTCTTATTAATTTTATCTGAATCTGAGCTGTAGGGCCATTTGTCCTGAGCTGTAGGTGACTAATTAGTCACTGAGGAAGGTGCCCTACTGGGGTGCTAAGGTATGATCCAAGTGTGGATCTGAGAGTAGGGTTATCGTCCCAGCCTGAGTAATAGGCCTTAGAAATAAGGCTGAGGTAGGTGACTAGTGAGTCACTGAGTTGTAGGTGACAGGTGTGTCACTGAGTTGTAGGCCTTAGAGGAGGCTGAGTTGTAGGCGCTTGGAAGGGCACTGAGGTAGGTACCTGGAATGGTAGTGAGTTGTAAGTGTGCTGCAGCACTCTAAGAGTTGGGCTTTGTTTCTAAAGTGGTAGGGTTGAAAAGCCTGATCTGTAGCCCTTAGAAATAAGTCTGAGGTAGGTGGTCAGTGGACCACTGAGCTGTAGGAGCACTGCAGGGCTTTGAGGTAGGAAGTTGTGTAATTCTGAGGTCAGGATCTGAAGAGAACCTGAGTGTAAGGCTGAGGGACTGATGTGTAAGCTCTAAGGATCATATTGGTGGAGTTTGTTCCAAGTCTAACAAAATAGTTGGATAGGTGGAAGGGAAACTAGATGTACCCAATTAGGAAACCACTATAAATAACAATGTGCTTGGTTGTGTGGTTTGTTCTCTTTTATATTATAGGATTTAAGGAACAGCTCTACATCACATAAGAAGAAAACGACATAAAGACTAATAAATTTTCGAAGAACTATTCACCCCCCCCCCCCCCCCGCTAGGTGATTAGCTAACCTAAGTTAAACAACTTTCAAGTGGTATCAGAGGGAGGTTACTCAAAAAGGATCTAACAATCTGAGTATAACTCCAAGGTTAGCTATAAGACATAAGAATAGGGTATGGTGTAAACTACAAAGGACTGGGAGCCATGAAACTACCTATCTGTAGAAAGGAAGGCTTTGTCAATTAGAAGGAATGGGTCAGACTATTCATGGAAGCTGCTGACCCTAGGATTTACATAACAGTTAAAGATGGACCCTTCATCCCTATGAAGATCTTAGTTCTAGATGCCAACATACAGACACCTAAATCTTATGAGGAAATGAACAAAGATGAGCTCCTACTTGCCTTCATGGACAACAGAGCTCAAAACATCATTGCTAGTGCAATAAATGATTCAAACTTCCAGAACCTGTTGCACTGCAAGACCTCCAAGGAGATGTGGGACACCCTAGTTTTGTTCATGGACGGCTCGGAGGAGGTGAGGGATGACAAAAAATCCATGCTCAACCAGGAGTATGAGGCCTTCAAACAAGGAAAGTCTGAGGGCATTGGTAAGAGCTTTGAGAGATTTTTCAAAATTGTGAATGAACTGAGAATATATATAGGGGTCTTCTGCACCTATGAGCTGAATGGCAAATTTATCAGGTCCCTCTCAAAGGATTCGGAAAAAAAGATTTGTGCCATTAGGGAAATGGGCAAGTTAGCTGACACACCTCCTCCAACTCTATTTGGAAAGGTGTTGTCATATGAGATGCAGCTTGCAGAAAAAAGGAAGAAGAAAGGAGCTGTAAGTCACGGGCCAAGGAGAAGTCTGTGGCATTCAAAGCTGAAACCCCATCCAGGATCAGAAGGAAGAATTCTCCACTCAAGAAAATTGCTGAATAAGATTTTGAGAGCTCAAAGACCAGCACTTCAGACAACCATACATCTGATGAGGACCTTGCTGCCTTCTCGAGGCAGTTTCAGAATTCAAGAAGAAGGGGCATTGAAAGAACATAAGGCCATCCTATTCTGCATAGTATGGAAGGAAATCCTCTAAGGAGGACAGTTATGTTGTTAACTCTAGCAAACAGACTTCCTCTATTATTATTTGTTTCTGCTGCGAAAAACCTAGGCATACTGTTGCTGACTGCCCAGTGAAGAGGAATGAATGAGTGAAGAAGCACCACAAGGGAAAGAAGACAGAGAAGTCCCTTGTGGCCAAGAAGGAAAAGACCTGGTCTGACTCATCCTCTGGGTCAGACAGTGAAGAAGAAGAAGCCTACAATGTGCTAATGGTTGTTACTGAAGAAGAACCTGAAGAATACCCTGCTTCCAGGATACTGATCAGAGCCCCAATATCACATTCAGATAGAGTCTCAGAGGTGGATAAAGTTGAAGAAGAAGATGTTCAATGCCATGGATTGATGTTAATAACTGATGAAGAGAGCAGCCAGGATCAGCCTGGTCAAACTTAGGTAAATTCTAAATCTCTGTATTCTATTTCAAATCATGAGGCTAGCTCGAATTCTGAAGCTCAATCATCAAGAGATGAAGGGGATTCAGATTCTGAGGATGATGTCAATTCTATAATTGATAAGTTTGGAGAACTTTTTGAAGCTTTCAAGAGGTGCAAGCTCCTTGCCAAGAGTAAGGCAAAATAGCTTCTAAGTCTTAAAAGCAAGTGTGATGGCCAAGAAAAAGATCTCACTAATATGGCTGTACAAACAACCCAGCTCAAGGAAATCATTGATAGGGAGTCTGTGGTATGTGTCTCAAATGAAAAACTTATGCAGAAACTTGAAAATGATCTCCTAAATGACATATTACTGGTGACCAAGTTTTCTAAGCCAAACACTATGCTTCCCTTAATTGACACCCAACTTACCCAAGTGGGCAAGAAAAGGTTAGGATTTAAGGGATCTGTTATATCTCCCAATCCAAAAGGAAAGGGAAAGGGGAAGGAATCAGCTGTGTATCTAGCCTCATTGCCTCAAGTTTCTTTTTAGAGAGTCTTGTTACCTTCTAACAGGTATGACCATGAAATCTGTTATGGTGACTGGCAGAATGGCAGATACACTAGTATGGACCATTGTGGCCCTAGCCAAGGCTGAATATACAACCATGTGATGGCCTTTAAGGCTGCCCATGATAAAATTCAAATGGCCCATCCAAGAACATTTTTTTTGGTGCCCCAGCCACAAAACTCAAGGATTTTGCAGGAAATCTAAGTCATCCAGCAAAAGTAGTGACTCAAGGTGAGTCTTCTGGCAACACTGAAATTGCAGTTTCTGATGCTATCTTATACATGTTAGCTGAAAAGAGACATGCAACTGGTGGCTCTCAGAAAATACCAAAACAGTCAGCTGAAAGACTTTCCTCCAGTCAAATGGCTGCTGAAAGAAAACAAAAGTATACAGTAGCTCATCTTCCCACTATTCAAGGACTAGTCATGACAAATGTTGGTCTTAAACAGAAAAGGAGATAAAATATCCATGAGTGCTGCTATTGTGGCAAAGTGGGCCTCTATGATGTAGATTGCTGGCACAATCCTTCTATGTCCGGAGGTAGCCAACCTATCAGGAAAACTACAGGATGGCAAGGATATTTTTAGGCTAATGAGAACCTAGGACCCAATAGATATTGGGGTCCTAAGGTGAGATAATTTGTGTTCTTTTCAGGTTTGTTAAGGTACCAATTCCCCTAAATGATACATGGGCAGTGGAAATTCCAGGAACATGACTGGAATAAGGGAGATGTTGGAGGAGTTCACTCCAATAAAGAATGGATGTAAGGTCATCTTTGGAGGCTCTGACAAGGGAATAACCAAAGGTTATGGTAAGATCTCAAATGGCATAATTACCATCACAAAGGTGGCTTATGTGGAGGGGCTGCAACACAACCTCATTAGCATAAGCCAACTATGTGACCTTGGTTATGACATTTCCTTCCACTAGGATAACTGTCACATCAAGAGTTTAAGTGACCAAAGTGTCATCCTAACTGGCCCTAGGAGTGGGAATGTTTTTTGTTTAACCTTTTCTTGCTTAGATAGTAGTTCCCCTATATGCCTAGTTGAAAATGACAATGTCTCACATTGTGTCCAATGGCACAAGAGACTGATTCATTTGAATTATAATACCACTGGTCAGCTCTTTAGTGATGAGCTAGTCAGAAATGGCCCCAAAATAAACTACTCTAAGGAGGGTATCTGTGCTGCTTGCCAAAAGAGTAAGCAGACTAAGATCTCACTCAAGAGCATTGGTACCAAGGACTCAGTGAGATGCATATATCTCCTACACTTGGACTTGTTTGGTCCTATGCCTCTTCATAGTCTAGGTAAGAAGGTCTTCACCATTATGGTGACTGATGACTACTCCAGATTTTCTTGGGTGTTCTTCCTTAGATGAAAGGATGAAACACTAGATATCTTCAAGAACTTTGTCAGGCAGATTCAGAATAAAGTAGCAAGCTCTGTGGTCAAAATAAGAAGTGACCATGGAATTTAGTTTCAGTCTGCTACCATGACTTCTTTGTGTCAAGAACAAGGGATTCATCAAGAATTCTTCTCTCCAAGAACACCCCAGCAAAATAGGTAAGATGAGAGGAAAAATAGGACTCTCATAGAAGTAGGGAGAACTTTGTTGAGTGACACTTCTCTCCCTGAATATTTCTGGTTGAGGCAGTTAACACTGCACGTCATGTTCTCAATAGGTCTTCTATCACCAAAGGCCACAAGAAGACTCCCTACGAGATCTTGAAGAGAAAAAAAATAAACAAATCCTATTTGAGGATCTTTTGTTGCAAGTGATTCATCTTGAATCTGTCCATGTTGTGTTTGATGAGTCAAACATGATTAAAAGTGAGCTGTCAAGCTCTTAGTCTAGTTCTACAGGTACAGAAGTCATGATGGAAAGCTCTCCATCAAAGATAAAGACCTAGCTGTGCAAGAAGAATGTGGAAGGGAAGCTATCTAGAGGAAGCTCAGGATAGTCTAGCTGGAGATGAAGTCCAACCAATTGAAGAAAATAGTGCTCAGCAAGAAGCAGTCCGGTTGCCCCCTACAGTCAGATATATGAGAGATCGTCCTCCAGATCAGATAATATTTGAAGCCAGCCAAGGTCTACAGACCAGAAGCAGGAGTTTCAACACAGCTCTATACTCCAGCTTCTTGTCACAAGAAGAGCCCAAGAAATTTGAAGAGGCAAACCAAGATCAATTCTGGATTGATGCAATGCAAGAAGAACTGAACCAATTCAAAAGGGGCAAGGTATGGAAGCTGTTTCCCAGACCAGATGGACATAAAATCATTGGATTCAAGTGGATTTTTAGAAATAAACTTGATGAAAATATCATTATAATAAAGAATAAAGCTAGACTATTGGCAAAAGGGTACAGATAGGAAGAGGGGATTGATTATGATCAGGCCTTTGCCCTAGTTGCAAGGTTAGAAGAAATCAGACTTCCTTGTATTTGCAGCCTTCCAAGGATTCAATGTCTTCCAAATGGATGTGAAGTCAGCCTTCCTGAATGGAGATTTGAATGAAGAGGTCTATGTAGAGCTGCCTTTAGGTTTTGTAGATTATAACTCTATGATAGTTGTGTATAGACTTAGGAAAGCTCTATATGAGCTCAAGCAAGCCCCGAGAGCATGGTATGAGACATTGTCTACCATTCTCATTGAGAACAAATTCTCAAGGGGAAGATAGACAAGACCCTTTTCCTAAGGGAATATAAGGGCAAGATCATCCTAATCCAGATTTATGTTGATGACATAATATATGGCTCTACTGATGACAAACTCTGCAAGATGTTTGCAAGACTTATGCAGGGGAAGTTTGAGATGAGTAGTATAGGTGAACTAAAGTTCTTCTTAGGACTCCAAATAAGACAAACTGATGATGGTGTATCCATATCCTAGTGAAAGTTCACCAGGGAGCTAGTCAAGAAATATGGTATTGAAAATGATTCTACCATGAGAACACCCATGAGCTCAAGTATGCCTATAGGCAAAGATGATCCAGGAAAACCTATTGATCCAGGAAAACTTTGTATAGAGATAGAGTTGGCTCCCTTCACTATCTCACTGCAAGTAGGCCTGACATTATGTATGCAATATGTGTTTGTGCTAGGTATCAGGCGTGCCCTAAAGAATCTCACTATGCTGCTGTGAGATGAATCTTGAGATATCTTATGGGCACCCCAGATATTGGCCTATGGTACCCTAGAAATGGGGAGTTTCAACTAATTGGCTATTCAGATGCAGATTTTGCAGGCTGCAAGGAAGAAAGGAAGAGTAGTTCTGGCTCCTGTAAATTTCTAGGTGGAAGGCTTGTCTCTTGCAGCAGCAAGAAGAAAACAAGTGTTGCAATCTCAACTACAGAGTCAAAGTATATTTCAGCTCGGAGCTACTGTGCTTAGTTACTGTGGATCTAGCATCAACTTCATGACTACAATGTCCAGATAAGTAGAATTTCACTCTTCTGTGATTCTACTAGTGTAATTTCTATAGCTAGGAATCATGTCTCCCATAGCAGGACTAGGAATATATAAATTAGTTACCATTTCATTAGAGAATATGTCGAAAGGGAATACATCAGCCTTAGGTTTGTCTCCACAGACAAGCAATTGGCTGATATCTTCACTTAGCTACTAGATTAAGTTAAGTTCAACACCTTCAAATTGCAATTGGTAATGTTGAATCTTATGTAGCTTCAATTATATCATATACCATATGTTGCACTATCGATTTTGCAGGTAATACAAGTCCTTCCTTAGGATAATTAAGCTAGTGTGCAACTGCTAAGGGGGAGCAAGCCAAACAGCTGCAATGGATTGAGTCAAAGTGGGGTGATCAACTTCAGACAGATAGGGGGAGAAAAACACCACAGAAATATCCATATTGCAGAAGTCAAAAATGGGGAAAGTCAGCCAAGATGCATGAAGCACAAAGCCAGGTGTAGTACAACACCAAAATTATAAGGGTGGTAGTATGTGAGAGGGAGTAAGTAATTCTCCACAAGGGCTAAAGAAATGTGGTAACATTTCCAAACTCTAATGGTGTTACACAAGTTTTAAATTTATATGTTAAATATGTTGTGTATGCCAATGACTCGTATTATTGATTAAATAAAGTTTTGACATCTTCAAATAGGGGGAGATTGTTGGGTCTATTGATCCCAATGTCCTAGCTTTGTAAGCAGTCAAACAGTTCAATGACATACACACATAATATATATGATGTGTGCTTAAGTTCATGCAAGAAGGTTGTCCATGATTGGACAGGCGAAATTAAAGAGTATGCTGGAAGATTTATAAATCATCGAGCTCAGCTCCCCTTTTGTCGAGCTGAGCTCAGCGTTCGTTGAGCTAAATTCAGAATCTTAGGATTCAGAAATCGTCGAGCTCAGCTCCCCCTTCGTCGATCTGAGCTCACCGTTCGTTGAGCTAAATTCAAAAGCTTGGGATTCAAAAATCATCGAGCTCAGCTTACCTTTGTCAAGCTAAGCTCCCTATTCGTCGACCTAAATTCAGAATCTTGGGATTCAGAATTCATCGAGCTTATCCCAGCAATCGTCGAACGGAGTTCAACATTTACAAGAAAATTTGACTAAGGCAAAACTTCTGAGATAACTGAGAAGTATGTCTCAGCTTAACCGCTGTGACTAAACTAGCTGAAATTTTCTCTAAGTCCAGAAGCATTGAGTGAAGAAGATTCACTCAATGCTTCTAATGAAGAAGAAAGTGTTGAGACCGCTGAGAAGAAACCACTGAGATAGGAGACAGTCTCAGATGAGAAAAAGAAAGCGTTGAGATTGCTGAGAAGAAACCGCAAGGACAGTAGATAATCTCAGTTGTGAAGAAGAAACTGCTGAGACTGTTGAGAAGGAATCGCTAAGACAAAGCCAGCAGAATTTCTCTAAGTCTAGAAGCATTGAGTGAGGCAGGTTCACTCAATGCTTCTAATGAAGAGCAAAGACAGATGGAGTTGACTGACTTAACATCACTCAATGCTTAGGGAGGATCTAGAATTTTGTCTAAGTCCAGAAGGTAATGACCACCGGCGACGTCATCAAAAGTCAACATGTCAAAGAAGTTCATGCCATTGTGGGAAGCTACAGCAGCACATGATGATCATTGCTGACGTCACCAAAAAGTCAACAAAGTCAAAATACATGAAGCCATTACGGTAAAGCTGTAGTAACACCAAAAATTTATTTCTCCTTCTCTGAGCGATGTGGCGCTCACTATCCTTGGCTTGGCCAACAATAAATTGTGTCATTGATTCAAATCAACATATATAAAAGGAAGAAAGAAAAGGTGATTAGGGTTACGGAGAACAAATGCTGAACACAGGAAGAACATGCAGAAAATACAGGCGGCTGGACTTCATCTTCTTCGACAAGCTTGAAAGCTAAAGTCCAGCAGATTTAGTCAGAAGGAAAAGAAAGAATGTTGAAGCTATTTCAAGTTCAGCAAGATAGTTCTCTCTAGGATAAGGCAGCTAATTCATCTATTCAGCAAAAAGTTAGCTGCGTGAAGGGCTGTTATCCTTCAATAGAAGATTGTTGTTCTCCTGTGCAACAAATAAGAAGTTGGATGTAGAAGAAGACTCATCCCTTCTACAACAAGTGGGCTGGACTGATATCTGCTCAGTCCAGCAAGGTATACTTAGAGTTTATCTCTAAGTCAGTTATTTTAAATTCATTTCATCTTGTATAAACTCCTGTAGGATTCATTTTATCTGAATCTGAGCTGTAGGGCCATTTGGACTGAGCTGTAGGTGACAAATTAGTCACTTAGGTAGGTGGCCTTATGGGGTACTGAGGTATGATCCAAGTGTGGATCTGAGAGTCGGGCAGTCCTCCTAGCTTGAGTAGTAGGCCTTAAAAATAAGGCTGAGGTAGGTGACTGGTGAATCACTGAGCTGTAGGTGACAAGTGTGTCACTAAGTTACAGGCCTTGGAGGAGGCTGAGATGTAGGTGCCTGGAAGGGCCCTGAGGTAGGTACCTGGAAGTGTACTGAGTTGTAGGAGTGCTGCAGCACTCTGAGAGTAGGACTTTGTGCTAGAAGTGGTAGGGATAAAAAGCCTAAGCTGTAGGTCTTAGAAATAAGGTTCAGGTAGGTGGTTAGTAGACCATAGAGTTATAGGAGCACTGCTGGGCTCTGAGGTAGGATCCTTTGTGGTTCTGAGGTAGTGTTCTGAAGATAATCTGAGTGTAAGGATGAGGGCTTGAGGTGTAGGATCTGAGGAGCATATTAGTGGAGTTTGTGCCTAGTCCAAAAAAATAGTTTGATAGGTGGGAGGGAAAGTGGATGTACCTAATTTGGGAACCACTATAAATAACTATGTGCTTGTCTGTGTGGTTTGATTTCTTTTATATTACAGGATCTAAGGACTAGCTCTAGATCACATAAGAAGAAAATAACATAAAGACTAATAAATTTTCAAAGACCTATTCAACCCCCCCCCCACCCCACCCCTCTAGGTGATTAGCTAACATAAGTTAAACAACTTTCACTTAGATTTTAGGAGTGGTGTAGTGTTTGGTCAAGAGCGGCCTGATGCTTGTTTAGAAATTTCAGATTAGGTTGAGGTAAGTTTTGTCAATTAGATAGTTAGCTTCAAGAAAAAAAATTCATCTTTTATGACTGCTAGAATTAGCCAGTTAATCTGCTTAAGTATAAGTTAGCCTTTGTATAAATTTGTTATTCTGCTTAAACTCATCTTACATGGTCGTCATCCTATGTTAGAATTAGCTGTCAGATAGTCTAAGTAAGCAAGACAAAAAATTATCTTATGGGTCTGATTAGAGTAAGTCAGGAAAATTAATACTTGATGATAGTAGGTATATTTTGCCATTAAGTCTTAGACTTAAGCTTTTTGTCCAGTAGATTTAGGTATTGAGTGTAAACTTAGCACTAAAAGCCAGTTTTTATCCTAATTCCCAAAGCGTTGAGTTAGCTGACTTCACTCAACACAGCGTTGAGTGTGTTGAATGCACTCAACGCCAAGCTAAGTGTCTAAGCGACTGTGTAAAAGCATTGAGTGAGCTGACATCAGTCAACACGGCATTGAGTGTGTTGAATACACACAACACCATGCAAAGTGTTTGAGCGGTTGTGTAAAAACATTGAGTGAGCTGACTTCACTAAACACGGCATTGAGTGTGTTGAATGCACTCAACACCATGCTTAGTGTGTATGGCTAAGTATAAAAGCGCCGAGTGAGCTGACTTCACTCAACGTGGCGTTGAGTGTGTTGAAGACACTCAACACCACATAATTTGATGCCTAACTAATAAAGCATTAAGTGAGTGGTATTCACTCAACGAAGCATTAAGTGAAGCCTCGCCATGTAGGAATTCTGGGTCTAAGTCAAAAAGCATCGATATTTTTGAGTGGACTCAACGCGGAGTTGAGTGGACTCAATGCAGCATTGAGTGGTTTGGTTTTTCGTTGAGTCTAGCTGGATAGCATCGAGTGAGATGATTGTGTTGAAATTTATGAAGTGAAAGTGGGTGATGAAGCAGGCTAGGCAGTCAGAGCGATCTGAGTCAGCGACCTGGGCAGACTGGTGGTTGCGGCCTTGGTGACCAGGCCTGGTTGGACTTGGTGGCTTGGCTGTTCTTGTGGAGCGGCATGTGCGGCCTGTGTTTGCGGCCTGGGCAGACTGGTTTGCTGCCTGGATGGTCTAGGGCCAAGGATATAACATCACATGTTACTTCTAGACCCCCTCAACTTAGATTGGGTTAGGCATGGGGTGGGTGATAGGGAATTTAGCTATGTTTGACCCTAGATAGTGGGATGTAGCCATGTGGGGCCCACTAAGGGGACAAAGTCTAACTAGGTCAAACTAGCTTAAATAGGAACCCTAGCCACACCATGACCCCACCACATTACCCTAACCCTAAAACAATCTAAGTGGACCCTAGGGCATGCGATTAGGTCAACCCTTTGACCATAGTGACCAAAGTCAACCATGGCCCTAATTTGGTCAAACCTATACCTATAGGCCCAATTAGCCCAAGTAGGGCACCATATTGACCCACCCAAGTTGGGTGGTGCCCTTAGACCCATGACCACCAAGTGGGGTCAGCCCACTCATCATGGTTGACCAAGTCAACCCAAGTCAACACAAGTCAACCTAATTAACCTAAAGGAGAAAATGAGAGATAAGCCCACTCCCCTTGGGACAAGCCCACCAAACCTGATCCATGGCCAGCCCAAGTGGTCAATGACCACCCCTACCCTCAGGTTTTGAATAGAGGGACACATGCATGAGGGTAAAGTGGGAATTTTAGGAGAGAGAATGTGAGTTAAGAAGAAGAGGCCACTTGGCCTTGGCTCCATCAGCCCAAAATTGTGTTGGCTGGCCTCCTTAGTGATTTCCAGAGAATTTGGCAGCATGGGGGCCACTTGTCACCATGGGTGAAGCCTCCAAAGCCCCAAACCGAGCTCACCTTGATTGTATCTCCCTATACAGTCACTCCCAGCTCAGACCGACCACAACACCATCTTCAGAGGGTAGAATCGAGTGGAGAATGAGTCCTGGAGCAAAGCTTTTGGTGGAGAATCAAGGATTTGAGCTGTAGATCGCCGGAGCAGCTCATCCATGGCCAACCGCCGCCAACCTCACCGTCGTGCCTCCATTCGGGTCTGTTTCTCCTCCCCTCTACTCGTACTAAGTTTCTAGATCTTTAGGGAGAGTCATCAGGCTCAATTGAGCCCGATACCATGTGAGGAAAATGGGAAATTTCCGAGCTTTTCTTCTTGCTCGGGTTCACCGGAGGAGCCAATTCCGGCGTCCTCATCTCCAGAAAACGCTAGCCACCACCTCAGTGAAGGTGGTTGCGACATCCGCCGGCGGTGGTGGTGGCTCAGCTGGCCGGAATCAGCCAACAAAGATGGCCAGTCAGAATCGATCTCAGTCGTTGGCTTATTGGGGACGATGAACCGATCCCGTCCAATATGCTTCAAGATTCGTGCTCAGCAATAGATTAAATCAAATATTAAACTATAGAATTATGTATAATCTGTCACATTTATTCAGTAACTTTGCATGGATATTTTAGGCCTCTTAGAAGCATTTCCAGGACATGCACCTAAAATGAAAGTTGTAGTCTAACCTCTTAACTTTAATTAGCCACCATAGTCATGTAATTTGGAGCGGTACATTGCCATGTAGGTCAGTTTTCCTAGGACTGGTCCTAAGCAAGGGCAGAACTTCAATTTAATGCCCAAGCCAATCCAGTAATCAACATGGACCCAAATTTTGGGTGCATGCATGTTTAGGTCATAGTTAGCCCTACCAAAATTGGGAATTTTTGGGAAAACTTTTTCTGTAGTTTTATTCATAATACACAAATTTAAATAAATGAAATATTTGGAGTATTATGGCTCTAAATGGCCCAAAATTTTGGTGGCATGTCCTTGGGGACTATTCATGTGCATGGTAAAAATTTCAGCACATTTGGACCACTGCATGTTTAGTAAATCCACCTGCATGTGTTTATTATATATAGGCTTGGGGTGCAAATAGCCAATTTTAATATATTGTGTATTAAGCCTATGTGGAACATCCAAAAATCATGGTATTGATATCAGAGGTTCAGTAGAGTGAATTATGCCCCACATTGTAATAATTGGATTTTTGGAAGCAATAATCCCATTATTTGGAATTTTTGGAATAATTGAACTTTTGAAAAATAAATGCAAAAATAGGTCTATCATTGAGATAAAATCCCCAAATTTTGTCATGATCAATATTGTGTTAGATTTAACTCCTGAAAAATTTTATGTCTCTGTTTCAAGAATTTGATAGGAATTATGTGGAAATTACCTTTTTCCCACCATTTTACTTAAATAGCAAATTGGTGTAAATACTCAGTAGAAAATTTTGGAAAATTTCTTAATGATATATCTGAGTATGAATAACCTTGTATAATTTTCTCAGCATTTTTGGATTATCAATAATTTTTAAAACCTTATAATTGCATTTTGGTAAATTATTAAGAATTGAAATTTGTAGGCATTACATTGTGGAGGTTGATGAAACTCTGCCATTAGCCTTAAATTCATGATATTTATGCTTTGAAAGTTTCCTAAATTTTTTAGTGATGTATTCCTTATACTTCATTTGAAAAATGACAATTGTGTGAATTTTGTATAAATTAAGGAATAAATAGATATAATTAAAGGAAAATTATAAATTTTGGTAAACAGCAATATTTTACCAAGTTATAACTTAGGAAAAATTCCTTAGGCCAGTGGATTATAAATTTTCATACTTCATGTAATAAATAACCTAGGTGATTAATTAAATGATTTAATTAGAGGCCTTAATGACTTAGGAAAATCATGAAAATCAATAGGCTCACTTCATTAGTCCATACCATCCTAGGATAAATACGGAGGGGCAGGTGGCCTAAGGAATTGGAAGTTTCATTTCGGGGTGGTATTAGGTCATGGGTTACGCATAGTGTAAGTAGGTCATGTTATAAGGACCATCGGGGGTGTAACACCCCCTATCCGTCGCATAGCATATAACAGTAGGTCCGGCCGGGGCCCGACGCCATATACCACACACAGACCCGGCAGTTACTCATGGAAACCATCCGACCAATCATAACGTCCTACACAGAGCATTCTAGCGGAAGTAGATTAATACGTTGCAATATAGAACCCAACACTAAAACATGAATGTCCACTAATACCAAATAGGAATGTTATACATACACCAGTACAAGCCTTAAGGCCTTACAAAATGGTTCACTTGATATTACATGTTTTACAAACCAAGGCACGCAGGCCGGTCATACATGAATAAAACAGTAAACACTCCAACTAGGCCTTCGAGGGCCGGCTTCGCAATTTGGGCTTTAGCCCACTATTGACCACTTGGTCCAGCAGCACCTACAAGCAACAAACCACCGTACGGTGGCAAAACAAAGGCAACGGTTAGCATTGCTGACCAAATTATAACGATCCCGCCCCCAACTCGGGGTGGCGATGCTCCTTCCCTGCATTTCATTAGCATAAGCAAGCAACATAAATATCAATATTCATTTCATCACAGACGTTGGCTCGCACGACCACACGCCCCGTGCTCTCATGGCACATTCTCGGTGAACCGGTCGATGTCACGCAATTAAATCCATAGACATTCCGGACTCACAACCGCCACTTTGACGGACAAACTTATGAGCAATTTGTCTTCCCGGCATGGGTCACGACAATTTAAGCCATAGACCGCCGAAGACCCTCATCTATGCCAACGACAAGTGCCACGTAACTTTAGGTCTCTTTAACCCGAATGACATAGAAGTGGGTACGGTTCCAACTAACCCATGCTCACGTCGCAACGATAATTTAAGCCATATACGCTTATCAAACTTCTCCCGAGTCCCATTTTCGTCACATAATTTCACATAACACAGTTATGTTCAAGTTGGCTCTCTGGACTCCAAGTTGGCAAGATCACGCATCCGCCCAGTTTTCCGGGTGCACCTTTGGGTTAATCCCCAAGACTCCCTGTTGCAATCTACCGCGTAGAAAACCCGAAAAACAACCAATAGCACGGAGTCTTCTCCGGCATTATGCAATGCAACATCACCGATCCAGACCAACATGTCCGGATAGGCTTCACACAACATGCCTATGTTCGTTCTCGCTTACGGACTCTACACAATGGGGACTTTACATATCTACCCGAAGGAACGCCTCCAACTCACCGCAAACTCACGAGAGCGGGTTTCCTATGCAAAGAAGGAGAGCTACACATGCTCAAGAAGAGGATCGTTACCCTTGCGTTCTTCTTTGGCGCCATGGAAAAGTAAGCGGATGAAAAGCACCGCACTAGCATGCCTCCATGGATCCGGAGTCGGCTCGCGATTTGGAGCTTCGAAGCTCCTCCAATGGCCGGATCTAGCTTCTTCTTCCTTCCTTGGCTCTCCTCTCTCTCTAAGCTTTAGAAAGATAACCACTCATGAAAAGTGAGGGTTTCTAAGACCCAATCACGGTTATATCCCATCAGGAACAACCCCCAGCTGTTGGATCATCAATTAAAGAAACGAACGGCTTTGATTCGGGACTGAAATGTCCAATCTGGACCGCACACAGCCTGTCACACGCCCGTGTCCAGGGCCGTGTGCCTCAATTGCCGTCAAATTCGACTCACCTGGAACAACACACGAGCATCGAACACGCCCGTGTTCGACCTGACACGCCCGTATTCCACCTGACACGGTCGTGTGGCCGGCCGTGTACCCCCATCGATTTATCCCGAAAACAACCCGAGCACTGCACGGGTTCTACGACACGCCCGTGTCCTTGCCCGTGTCTACCTCAACACGCCTGGGCTCCAGGCCGTATACACGGTCTCGACACTCGACACTTCGTCGAGCGAAGATCGTCGACCTAATGACACGACCTTGGACACGCCCGTGTCTTAGGCCATGTGCCTTGTCTCGACACATCGTCGAGCAAAATCCGTCGACTCCCCGGGACGAGTGTCGATACGGGTCTACACGCCCTGCGACACGCCCGTGTCGCAGGCCATGTGCCATGTCTCGACACTTCATCGAGCGCAGAGTGTCGACTTCGCAGGCTGAGTGTCGACACGGGTCGACAAGCCCTGCGACACGCCCGTGTCGCAGGCCGTGTGCCCAGTCTCGACACAATGTCGAGAGCAAAATGTCGACTTCGCCGGCTGAGTGTCGACACAAACCTGACACGCTCTGGGACACGCCCGTGTCCCAGGCCGTGTGCCTCCTGCCAGAACCCAAATCTGGCTCAAAACGTCCCCCGTCGCTCTTTTGAGTTTCGGGGTGTTACAACTCTCCCCCTCTTAAAAGAATTTCATCCATGAAATGATATAAAGGAAAGGCATGTACAAAACAAAAATTTGTACCTGAGCGGAACAACTCCGGATACTCGTCAAGCATAGTCTGCTCTCGCTCCCAAGAGAGCTCCTCACGACCGCAATTGTCCCACCGGACCTTGACCATCCTGATCTCTTTATTGCGTAGCCGCTTGACCTCCGAGTCCTCAATCCGCACGGGCTTGAATTTTGTCGTCAGCCCGCTTTCCACCGGCACTTGATCAACCGCGATCACTTGCATAGGCTCTTGCACCTCCTTCCGAAGCACCGAAATAAGGAATACATCATGTAAACCACTAAGCTCCGCTGAAAGTTTCAACCGATAGGCCGCTTCACCAACTCGCTCCAGAACCTCAAACAGCCCAAGGTACCTCGGGCTTAGCTTTTTCAATCGCCGCACCCGCGAGACACCCTTGAACGGCTTGATCTTTAAGTACACATAGTCGCAAACAGCGAACTCCACGTTCCTGTGATTGGCATTATAGTACTTCGCTTGCCGGTCCTGAGCGATAAGCAACCTCTCCCGAATGGTTCTCGCCAAAGAAGTAGCATCCTCCACTTCCAATCCTTTATACAACTTTGACTCACCCGTTTCTAGCCAAGATAACGGCGTGCGACATTTTCTACCATATAGGGCCTCGAAGGGCGCCATTTGAATACTCGCTTGGTAGCTATTGTTGTATGCGAACTCCACCAAATAAAGGTGGTCTTCCCACTACTTTCCAAAATCCAAGACACACATGCGGAGCATGTCTTCCATGGTTCTATTGACCCTCTCGGTCTGCCCATCCATTTGCGGATGGAAGGCTGTGATGAATTTCAACTTTATCCCCAACATTTGTTGCACTAGCCTCCAATCATTGGATGTGAACCGCCCATCTCGGTCACTCACGATGCTGCGGGGCACACCATGAAGCCGTACTATGTTATCCACATAAAGTTTTGCCAACTTCTCCACCGGATCATCCTTCTTATGCAGAATAAAATGCGACACCTTCGTTAACCGATCAACAACCACCCAAATGGCGTCATTCCCCTTTTGCGACCTTGGCAAACCATGCACAAAGTCCATAGAGATGTCGTCAAATTTCCACTCCGGAATAGGCAAGGGCTTAGGAAATCCTCCCGGCTTTTGGCACTCCGCCTTCACCAAGGCGCAAGTTTGGCACTTCGCTACGTAGAGAGCCACATCCTTCTTCAAACCCGGCCACCAAAATAGTTTCTTGACATCGCGATACATCTTCGTGCTCCCCGGGTGAATCGAGTACTTGGTATGGTGCGACTCGTACAACAATTCCACCCGCAAATTACCCACACTTGGGACGCACAGACGACCGTCTTTCCAAAGCAATACGTCCTCAACAACGAATTGGGAATTTGACCCATCCAGAGCCTCTACCATGAACTGCTTCATATGAACATCCATATCCAAAGCCTGCCGAATCCGATCAGCCAGGTCATATTGGACTTTCAGTCCAATTCAGAACTGCTTCAGCACTTGATTGCCTGTCCACACAAACAATCTCCAACGCCTCCAACTCCCGCACCAACCTCTCATCATGCACCGATAGCCAATTGGCTTGAGCTGGGGCTCGGCGACTCAACGCATCCGCAACCGCATTACCCTTACCAGGCATGTAGTCGATCTTGAATGTATAGTCCCCCAGGAACTCCATCCATCTACGCTGCCGCATATTCAGATCCTTCTGATCAATCAGATACTTCAGGCTCTTATGATCGGTGTAGATATCAATCTTCACACCGTACAAAGTGTCTCCACAGCTTTAAGTCAAAAATCACGACCGCTAACTCCAAGTCATGGACCGGATACTTCCTTTCATGCACTTTTAGCTGTCTCGAGCCATAAGCTATTACACTTCCGTGTTGCAGTAGCACGCAACCCAAACCGCTGCCCAAAGCATCACTGTAAATCTCATAGCCTTTGGTCCCACATGGCAAACTCAGCACAAGCACTGTGGTCAACAAACACTTCAACTCCTCAAAAGCTCGCGCGCACTACGGCGTCCAAACGAACTTCTGCTCCTTCCTCGTCAAAGTAGTGAGAGGTAACGCTATCCGCGAGAAGTTCTCTACGAAGCGCCTATAATAGCCGGTAAGCCCCAGAAAGCTCCGGACTTCCGCTACCGTAGCAAGCTCAGGACACTCCCACATCACAACAATCTTTGCCGGATCCACAGCAATACCCTCTCCACTCAGTATATGACCGAGGAATGCCACTGAGGATAACCAAAACTCGCACTTCGAGAACTTGGCATAGAGTTGATTCCTCCTTAGCGTCTCCAAAACCAAATGAAGATGCTTGAAGTGATCTTCCTCCCTTTGCGAGTACACCAAAATATCGTCGATGAAGACAATCATAAAATGGTCCAAGTACTCCCTGAAAGTCCTGTTCATCAAATCCATGAACACTGACGGCGCATTAGTCAGCCCAAACGGCATGACCGTAAACTCATAATGCCCATATCTCGTACTAAACGCTGTCTTCGGGATATCACTCTCCCTTATTCGCAGCTGATAGTACCCAGCCTTGAGATCCAACTTCGAGTACACCGTCGACCCTACCAACTGATCAAAAAGATCATTGATCCGGGGGATCGGGTACTTATTCTTCTCCGTCAACTTGTTGAGCTCCCGATAATCAATACATAGCCTCAAGCTTTCGTCCTTCTTATTAACAAAGAGGACCGGCGCGCTGCAAGGCGAAGAACTCGGGCGCACATACCCTTTCTCCAACAACTCTTGCAGTTGCACTTTCAGCTCCACCATTTCCTTAGGCGCTAGCCAATAAGGAGATCGTGACACAGGCTTTGCACCTGGCACTAGCTCAATCGTAAAATCTATCACCCGCTGAGGCGGGGCTCCAGGAAGATCCGCGGGGAACACATCAGGGTATTCCGATACCACTGAAATACAATCCAGCGCGGGCTTTAGCTTCGCAACCTCCACTAGTGTAAAGAACAGTTCTGCACCAGCACGAACCGCCTTCACCATCTAAAGAGCAGACATCAACATCTTGCTCGACCCCTTTAAGCCCGTAAAAGTCATTTCACGACTCGCTCCCAGCTTTACTTCCTTGCGACCGCAGTCAATATAGGCCTGCTGCTCCGAGAGCCAGTTCATGCCAAATATAACGTCGAACTCCACCAACGGAAGTAAAGACGCCTGCAGATCGAACTCCTGATTCCCAATACGAATCTTAACATCGCATATCCTATCCGCGCGCATCGAACACCCATTGGGCAACAACACATCCAACTTATCCTTTGCCATCGAAGAAGGGACTCCGATGCGTGATATAAATCCCTCGGACAAGAAGGAGTGTGAAGCTCCCGTATCAAAGAGTGCTCTTGCCGGATTTTCACAAATCAAAACAAATCCTAAACAAGCAGTGGTAAGGTAACATGTGCATAACAAGTATTTAAAGAAATTGACTTGCTATAAAGTAAACCGTACCTGTCACCACATCAGCCTGTTTGATGGCCTCCTGTTGGCCAAGATTATAGACCCTTGGTTGGGCCGGAGCATAGTGGGACACGGTTGACTCCACCGCCTTGCCCTTCTCTTCATAAGTCGCTCCCGGCTTCCTTTCGGACTTGGGAAGTCCGCTCCAACAATCGCGGGCAAAGTGCCCCGACTTTCCACAAGTAAAACACGCGCCCGGGGTCTGACCCGTAGTCGCCCCAGAAGCACCAGAAGGAGCTGGACCCGAAGTCCTATGCTTCTTGAAGGACCTTCGATAGCCGGACTTTGAAGTAGTCGACACTTTGAACTCAGATTTCTTATCACTAATGCTCTTCTTTGCCTGAATATTTTTCATGTCCTTCTCCAAGGACCGGGCATTGTTGACCAAGGTTAATAAACCCCGCGTCATCGGCCCCGAGAGTAGCAACCTAAACTCATCTCTCAACCCTTCATAGAAGCGATTAGTCTTGCGCTCCTCATCCACAGTAGTGGAGCTAGTATAATGACTCAGACGAGTAAACTCGTGGAGATATTCATCCACGCTCCTCTCACCCTGAACCAACTTCAGAAACTCATTCTCCAACGCTATCTTCTGCATCGAAGGAAGGTATCTAGCCAAAAACAATCTCGAGAACTCCTCCATCGAGACATCAACAAGTTGCCTACCTCTCAATAGGTGCAGCTCCAATCCTTCCCACCACATTCTCGCTTCACCATACAGAAGGAACGTAGCGATGGTGGTCATTTGCCACTCCTCCGTCTCTGTTGCTGTCATGACTCTCTTCACCCTGGAGAGCCAGTCTTCAGCCTGAGATGGGGTTCCCAACCCCGAGAATACCGGAGGGTTAAAGCTCATTACATGCTTAAGCAGCCTCTCGGTTTCCCTCCTTGGCACCAACGGTTCCACTACCACTTGTTCCACTCTCCTCAGCTCAGCCTCTTGCAGCGGTACCTGCTCCATCGCAGGAGCGGACTGCTGCGTTTGCCTTGCAGGTTGCGCATTAATCACGGCCAACACTGCTTCGGCCACCAATCATATGTTCTCAACTGATAGAGGTGTTGCAGGAGCAACATCTGGTGCACTGCTAGCCTCAGAAACTCGACGTTCTGACGGCCCAGGACCACTTCTGGTCACCTATAGTGGTACAAAACACTGTTAAGCGACAAAATAAAATTTCAAACAGCAATTATAGGAACACACAGGTTCCTCAAATACGTATATTTTCATTCCTAAGTGGACATTCATGGGTTCTTTTACTGTTATAATGATGACGCACACAATGTGCTCACCACCCCTTAAAAAGAATTCGCCCATGAATTCATCTTAAGCTCTACCAAAACCAGTAGTCTGATACCAAATTGTAACACCCCCTATCCGTCGCATAGCATATAACAGTAGGTCCGGCCGGGGCCCGAAGCCATATACCACAGACAGACCGGGCGGTTACTCATGGAAACCATCCGACCAATCATAACGTCCTACACAGAGCATTCTAGCGAAAGCAGTTTAATAAGTTGCAATAAAGAACCCAACACTAAAGCATGAATGTTCAATAATACCAAATAGGAATGTTATACATACGCCAGTACAAGCCTTAAGGTCTTACAAAATGGTTCACTTGATATTACATGTTTGACAAACCACGGCACGCAGGCCGGTCATACATGAATAAAACAGTAAACACTCCAACTAGGCCTTCGAGGGCCGGCTTCGCAATTTGGGCTTTAGCCCACAATTGACCACTTGGTCCAACAACACCTGCAAGCAACAAACCACCGCACGGTGGCAAAACAAAGGCAACGGTCAGCAATACTGACCAAATTATAACGATCCCGCCCCCAACTCGGGGCTGCGATGCCCCTTCCCTACATTTCATTAGCATAAGCGAGCAACATAAATATCAATATTCATTTCATCACAGACGTTGGCTCGCATGGCCACACGCCCCGTGCTCTCAGGGCACATTCTCGGTGAACCAGTCGATGTCACGTCAATTAAAGCCATAGACATTCCAGACTCACCACCGCCACTTTGACGGCCAAACTTATGAGCAATTTGTCTTCCCGGCATGGGTCACGACAATTTAAGCCATAGACCGCCGAAGACCCTCATCTATGCCAATGGCAAGTGCCACGTAACTTTAGGTCTCTTTAACCCGAACGACATAGAAGTGGGTATGGTTCCATCGAACCCGTGCTCACGTCGCAACGACAATTTAAGCCATATGCGCGGGTCAAACTTCTCCCGAGTCCCATTTCCGTCACACAATTTCACATAACTCGGTTATGTTCAAGTTGGCTCTCAGGACTCCAAGTTGGCAAGATCACGCATCCGCCCAGTTTTCCGGGTGCATCTTTGGGTTAATCCCCAAGGCTCCCTGTTGCAATCTACCGCGTAGAAAACCCGAAAAACAACCAATAGCACAGAGTCTTCTCCGACATCATGCAATGCAACATCACCGATCCAGACCAACATGTCCGGATAGGCTTCACACAACATGCCTATGTCCGTTCTCGCTTACGGACTCTATACAACAGGGACTTTACATATCTACCCGAAGGAACGCCTCCAACTCACTGCAAACTCGTGAGAGCGGATTTCCTATGCAAAGAAGGAGAGCTACACATACTCAAGAAGAGGATCGTTACCCTTGCATTCTTCTTTGGCGCCATGGAAAAGTAAGCGGATGAAAAGCACCGCACTAGCTTTGCCTCCGTGGATCCGGAGTCGGCTCGCGATTTGGAGCTTCGAAGCTCCTCCAATGGCCAGATCTAGCTCCTTCTTCCTTCCTTGGCTCTCCTCTCTCTCTAAGCTTTAGAAAGATAACCACTCATGAAAAGTGAGGGTTTCTAAGACCCAATCCCAGGTATATCCCATCAGGAACAACCCCCAGCCATTGGATCATCAATTAAAGAAATGAACGGCTTTGATTCGGGACTGAAATGTCCAATCTGGACCGCACACGGCCTGGCACACGCCCGTATCCTGGGCCGTGTGCCTCATTTGCCGTCAAATTCGACTCACCTGGAATAACACATAGGCATCGAACACGCCCGTGTTCGACCTGACACGCCCGTGTTCCACCTGACACGGTCCTGTGGTCGGCTGTGTTCCCCCATCGATTTATCCCGAAAACAACCCGAGCACTGCACGGGTTCTAGGACACACCCGTGTCCTTGCCCGTGTCTACCTCAACACGCCTATGCTCCAGGCCGTGCACACGGTCTCAACACTCGACACTTCTTCGAGCGAAGATCGTCGACCTAATGACACGGCCTTGGACACGCCCGTGTCCTAGGCCGTGTGCCTTGTCTCGACACATCCTCGAGCAAAATCCATCGTCTCCCGGGATGAGTGTCGACACGGGTCGACACGCCCTGCGACACGCCCGTGTCGCAGGCCGTGTGCTATGTCTCGACACATCATCGAGCGCAGAGTGTCCACTTCGCAGGCTGAGTGTCGACACGGGTCGATATGCCCTACGACACGCCAGTGTCGCAGGCCATGTGCCCAGTCTCGACACAATGTCGATAGCAAAATGTCGACTTCGCCGGCTGAGTGTCGACACAAACCTGACACGCCCTGGGACACGCCCGTGTCCCAGGCCTTGTGCCTCCTGCCAGAACCCAAATCTGGCTCAAAACGTCCCACGTCGCTCTTTTGAGTTTCAGGGCGTTACATGGGGATAGATTAATAAATGATCTAGAGTCATCAATTGGAATATGACCCTGGTGGGTAGATGCATCTTAGTGACTAGAGTAAAGTGTAAGCCCTTGGATAGTAATTGGAGTGGAGGCCGGCGGAAGACCATCTCGCTTCTGAGAATATCTAAAGTCATTAGGATCACTCAAGAGTAATAACGAGAGCTGGGGTGAATGTTGGGTAGCCATCAACTAAAGTAAATATCCTTGAGAAAGGGAGCTTTGGGCGTAATCACATTATAGTTCCTAGTACCCCCGAGAGCCCTTCACCGGGTATACCATGGGCAGTCCTGGGATTAACCTTAAATCAGTAAGTATAATAATCCGTAGATAAGAGTAGCCTAATAGGTTAGGACATTGTGGTTCCTTCTCGCCGTGACGGGTTTGAGGGATTTGGAATAAAGGCACTATTGTGTGTTCTCACCCGTGTAGGGTTGGAGGGATTGTGATAAATGCTCAACCGTGTGGGGTTTGAGGGATTCATGACATGTTGGTCCTGCGAGCTGAAGGCTCGGGATGAAATACTTGCATGTGCATAAATTTAGTGGCGGGGCATGCGGTAATGGCCGTTCGTCACAGCGATGGCAGTACGGTGCACCAGGCGGGTGTGAGGGTTATAGGGGCCAGTGGGTTGTTTTACACTGCGGACTGGAGGACGATCCCCGATAACGCACATCAGACCCAACAAGACTGACGGGTTGTCAGCAAAGTACGTACGCATAGACTCTGGAGTGCACCTTGGACATGTATAGAGGCGTATGAGAGGGGTCTAAGGTTTGGTAGTGTGCATACCGGCCTAGAAGTGGAGATGCCCACTCCGCTGCTGCCGTAGCCACAGCGGTGGTACCCGAGAGTGAAGCTAGCTCTCAAAAAGTGGGAACTAAAGGTCTATGATCACAGAGTCATTGTGTGTGAGTTGCACTTGCCTGTGCATAAATTGCATCATAAACATTCATGCATATTAGGTCATACGCTTCATAGATCCTTATCATATAAATTAGTATGGGCTCTTTTATATGATAAGTTAAATTTCCTGGAAACCTAAACTTATAAATTTGTATGGGCATTTTTATAAGTTAAGGTATGAATTGTGATGGTAGAGTAGTGGTAGCATAGTTTACTTTCCTGCTCTTACTTTCAGTTCTTTACTTACTTTACCGTACTGCACTTTTTCTTACTTTAGTTTTATACTTCATTACTGCACTTGCACTTCTTACGTAGAGCTGCTAGAGTAGAATTACTATTACTCCTCATATAATTGCTAGTATAGTGCCACTGCCACATGTTTACTCTTGATACCCCTTGTTGTCCTCCGCTTCATCCTCTCGCACGGTGCCTGGGAGTTACGGGGCGAGGTGTGGAGGAAATGACTTAGTCTTTTTGACTAATGGTCGGTGACCAAACTATTTTTAGGAGCTCGAGGAGATGGAGCACTAGTACGACTAGCGGGACGAGATGGCAGGACGTGAGGAGCTTATACCACCACCGATTACTACTACTACTGCAGAGTTGCCTCAGGTGCGATGACTTGGTGATGATAGACATCATCCGTTGTTTGGAGTGAGAGAGAGAGAGAGATTTGATATGATGTACTGGGCATAAGCCCTTATTACTCTCCATTTTATTTCTGTACTCATTTGGACTGATGTTTTTCTTTCATATATTATATATATGTGTTGTGACTGTGGACTAGCTGTGTTATACTCTGCTATGTATTACCTCTTTTCTCATATTGGCCTACAGGTTTATGATCGTACTAGCCGGCAGAATCGGCGTGTTGCGGTGTCGACTAACCCGTGCGTTAGTGTCACCGTAAGATGACGATTCTGGGCATAAGACCTAGTAGCCTCCATGGTAAGGGGGAGGGGAGTCTTACAAAGGAAGTATTAGCGACTTGGGCACCTAGTGGAGTGACCTGAGGGGACTATGTGTGGCGGTCTGTTGGCAGTGCTCAGCTTGATCTGCGGCCTTACAGTTAGCCAGTTCTTAGGGTAACCGGGCGGATTGGAATTTGTATCCGCAGTGTTGTGGTGGACTTGCTTTGAGCCCTCGGAGTCCGCCTTTGCGTACTGGATTCGGAGATGGGCTTTGGTCTTTTCCGAGCTCTCCGGAGATACGATGGATGATAGACACATTCTTGTGGCGGACTGTCCTGATGATTGGCAGTATGGGTCTTTTTTGTCCGCCATGCTCACGCCAGTTGCTTGATGGGCTACTGGACTTGGTCATTCTCTGTGACAAGTCCATGGAGTTTGCTATGTCCGCACACTCCGTTTTTGACCGGGCGGACTGCCTGTTGGTCGTGGACTTGTGGCGGACTGTGGCGTCATTGTCGAGATGTGCGGCGGACTGTGGCGTCATTGTCGAGATGTGCGAACCACCGCTTCGTCCGCATATAGTGTGGGGACTGATGCAGCATGAGTTGTCGCTGTTGTCCACGTGCTGTGTTGAGTGGCAGACTGGTGTTGTGCTTGTGTTGTGCGTACTAGCGATGTGCTTATGTTGTGCGGACTGGCATTGTGTCCGCATGGTGGCAGACTAACTTTGACTTGGCGCCTGGCGGGTTTGTTCTGGCCAAGTCCTTACGTACTTGGCGGACTGGGTTTTTTTAGCGTGTGAGCTGGGGCAGTGACTCTATTCAATTGGGTGGTGACCACACTGCTAACCTCGCCTATAAATAGACCCCCCGACACATTTATAGTAACTGACTGAACAGTAAGTTGAGTCTTGGTTAAGTGTTGCAGTCTGGTTTTTCCTGTCCGAGCAGGTTGAAGAGAACTGTTTGTTGTTTGCAGGTTGCACGGCTAACACTGAGGAGGCAGGAATTTCGTTTTGACTGCGGTCAGCATTAATGAAGTTTACGGTTTCAATCGGCGGTCTCAGCAGGTATTTTCTGCAGCATGTCAGTTTCTCTGCTTCAGCTTTTCCAAGTTCAATAACCTGTCCTCCGGACTCGGGCGGGTAGGCGGTCTATTATTCAATTCAGCAACAGCTTGTAGTAGTCAGCGAATAACGGCTTGTCCGCGCGACCTTGCAGTCTCGGCGGACTGCGTGTTCTATTCGTCTTCTATCAGCAGCATCAGTTCGGGTGGCCTCAGCGACTTTGACGGACTGGGCGGTCCCGGCTGTAACTCCCCGAAACTCAAAAGAGTGACGGGAGGCATTTTGGGCCAAATGTGGAATCTAGCATGTGGCACACGGCCTGGGACACGGGCGTGTCCTAGGGCGTGTCAGGCTCCACTCGACGATTTGGCCGCGATGTCGATGAAATTTGGATTCGACGATCGTCGAGCAGGGAACACGGCCTGAGACACGGGCGTGTCTATGGGCGTGTCAAGCCCTGTCGACGATCGGCCAGGGAAGTCGACGAGTTTCGCTCGACGATGTGTCGAGACAAGGCACACGGCCTAGGACACGGGCGTGTCCAAGGCCGTGTCGTGTGGTCGACGAACTACCTTCGATGAAGTGTCGAGACTATGAACACGGCCTGAAGCCTAGGCGTGTTCGGGTGTGACACGGGCGTGTCCAAGACCCGTGTGAGTCTCGGGTTGTTTTCGGGGCTGTGTCGATGGAGGCACACGGCCGACAGCACAGCCGTGTTAGTTGGAACATGGGCATGTCAGGTAGAACACGGGCGTGTCGGATGCTTGTGAGCTGTTCCAGACGCGTCGATTTTGACGGCGAATGGGGGACACGACCCTGGATACGGGCATGTCGCAGGCCGTGTTCGGCCTATTTTTAGCATTTCAGGCCCGAATCAAGGCCGTTCGTTTCTTTAATTTGGGATCCAACGGCTGGGGGTTGTTCCTGATGGGATATACACGGGATTGGACCCTTGAAACCCTCATTTATTTTGAGTGGTTCTCTTTCTAAGTCAAGAGAGAGAGGAGAGCAAAGGAGGAAGAAGAAGCTTAGATCCAGCCATTGGAGGAGCTTCGATGCTCCAAATCGCGAGCCGACTTCGGATCTACGGAGGCAATGAGAGTGCAGTGCTTTTCATCCGCTTATATTTCAATGGCACCGAGGAAGAACGTTAGGGTAACTATTCTCTTCTTGAGCATGTGAAGCTCTTCTTCTTTGCATAGGAAGCCCGCTCTCGTGAGTTTGCGGTGAGTTGGAGGAGTTCCTTCGGGTAGATATGTAAAGTCCCCGTTGTGTAGAGTCCGTAAACGATAACGGACATATGCATGATTTGTGAAGCCTATCCGGACATGTTGGTCTGGATCGGTGATGTTGCATTGCATAAATGCCGGAGAAGACTCCGTGCGATTGTTTGTTTTTCGGGTTTTCTACGTGGTAGATTGCAACAGGGAGCTTTGGGGATTAACCATAAGGTACACCCGGAAAACTGGGCGGATACGTGATCTTGCCAACTTGGTGGCCTGGGAGCCAGCTTGAACATAACCGGGTTATGTGAAATGTGATGGAAACGGGACTCGGGAGAAGTTTGAGCCGCGCATATGGCTTAAATTATCGTTGCGATGTGAGCACAGGTTAGATGGAACCGTACCCGTTATATGTCATTCGGTTAGAGTAGTTGGCATAGATGAGGGTCTTCGGCGGTCTATGGCTTAAATTGGCGTGACCCATGCCAAGAAGACAAAATGATCATATGTTTGACCGTCAAAGTGGCGGTGGTGAGATCAGAATGTCTATGGCTTAAATTGACGTGACATCGACCGGTTCACCGAGAATGTGCCCTGAGAGCACGGGGCGTGTGGCCGCGCGTGCCAACGCCTGTGATGCAATGTATATTTATATACTGCTTGGTTATGCTAATAAGTGCAGGGAAGGAGCATTGCCGCCCCAAATTGGGGGCGGGATCGTTATAATTTGGTCAGCATTGCTGACCGTTGCTTTTGTTTGCCACCGTGCGGTGGTTTGTTGCTTGCAGGTAATGCTGGATCAAGCGGTCAATAGCGGGCTAAAGCCCAAATTCCGAAGCCGGCCCTTGAAGGCCTAATTGAAGTGTTTACTTGCTTTTGTTCATGTATGACCAGCCTGTGTGCCGTGGTATGGAAAACATGTAATATTGAGTAAACCTAAACCATTTTGTAAGGCCTTAAAGCCTGTACTTGTGTATGTACTACATTCTTATTTGGTGTATTAGTGGACATTCATGCTTGGTGTTGGGTTCTTTTAATTGCAACTTATAAAACTGCTTCCGCTAGAATGCTCTATGTAGGACGTTATGATTGGTTGGATGGTTTCCATTGAGTAACCACCCGGTCTGTGTGTGGTATATGGCGTCGGGCCCCGGCCGGACCTACTGCTATATGCTATGCGACAGATAGTTGGTGTTGCAATTTTGTATCAGACTACTGGTTTCGGTCGGGCTTAAATTGAATTTGTGGGCGAATTCTTTTTAAGGGGTGGTGAGCGCATGTGTGTGCGTCATCGTTATAACAGTAAAAGAACCCATGAATGTCCACTTAGGAATGAAATACACATGTTTGGGGAACCTGCGTGTTCCTATAATTGTCGTTTGCAATTTTATTTGGTCGCTTAACGGTGTTTTGTACCACTATAGGTGACCAGAAGTGGTGCTGGGCCGTTGGAACGTCGAGTTTCTGAGGCTAGCAGTGCACCAGATGTTGCTCCTACAGCACCTCCATCGGCTGAGACCATACGATTGGTGGCCGAAGCAGTGTTGGCCATGATGAATGTGCAGCCTACAAGGAAAATGTAGCAGCCCGCTCCTGCGGTGGAGCAGGTAGTAGAGGAGTCGTTGGTGCCAAGGAGGGCAACCGAGAGACAGCTCAAGCATGTCATGAGCTTTAATCCTCCGGTATTCTCGGGGTTTGGAACCCCATCTCAAGCTGAAGACTGGTTCTCCAGAGTGAAGATAGTCATGACAGCAACGAAGACGGAGGAGTGGCAAATGACCATCATTGCTATGTTCCTTTTGGACGGTGAAGCGAGATTGTGGTGGAAAGGATTGGAGCTGCACCTATTGAGAGGTAGGCAACTTGTTGATGTCTCGATGGAGGAGTTCTCAAGATTGTTCTTGGCTAGATACCTCCCTTCGGCGCAGAGCATAGCATTGGAGAATAAGTTTCTGAAGTTGGTACAATGGGACAGTAGTATGGATGAATATCTCCACGAGTTTACTCGTTTGAGTCGATATGCTAGCTCCACCATCGTGGATGAGGAGCGCAAGATGAATCGATTATACGAATGGTTGAGAGATGAGTTGATGTTAATACTCTCGGGGCCGATGACGCAGGGTTTCTTGACCTTGGTCAACACGGCCCGGTCCTTGGAGAAGGACATGAAGAATGTACAAGCAAAGAAAAGCTTGGGTGATAAGAAATCTGAGTTCAAAGTGCCGAAAACTTCAAAGTCCGGCTATCGAAGATTCTTTAAGAAGCATAGGACTTCGGGTCCAGCTCCTTCTTCTGGTGCTTCTAGGGAGGCTATGAGTCGAACCCCTGGTGCTTGCTTTACTTGTGGAAAGTCGGGGCACTTTGCCCGCGATTGTTGGAGAGGATGTCCCAAGTCCAAGAGAAAGCCGGGAGCAACTTACGAAGAGAAGGGCAAGGCGGTGAAGTCAACCGCGTCCCATTATGCTCCGGCCCAACCGAGGGTGTACAATCTTGGCCAACAGGAGGTCATCAAACAGGATGATGTGGTGACAGGTACGGTTTAATTTATAGCAAGTTAATTTCTTGAAATACTTGTTATGCACATGTTACCTTACCATTGCTTGTTTAGGATTTGTTTTGATTTGTGAAAATCCGGCAAGAGCACTCTTCGATACAGGAGCTTCACACTCCTTCTTGTCCGAAGTATTTATATCACGCATCGGAGTACCTTCTTCGATGGCAAAGGATAAGTTGGATGTGTTGTTGCCCAATCGGTGTTCGATGCACGCGGATAGAATCTGCGGTGTTAAGATTCGCATTGAGAATCAGGAGTTCGATCTGCAAGCGTCGTTACTTCCGTTGGTGGAGTTCGACGTTATATTTTGCATGGCCTGGCTCTCGGAGCAGCGAGCCTATATTGATTGCGGTCGGAAGGAAGTCAAGTTCGGAGCAAGTCGTGAGACGACTTTTACAGGCTTAAAAGGATCGAGCAAGACGTTGATGTCTGCTCTTCAGGTTGTGAAGGCGGTTCGTACTGGTACAGAGCTGTTCTTTACACTAGTGGAGGTTGCAAAGCCAAAGCCTGCGTTGGATAGTATTTCAGTGGTATCGGAGTACCCTGATGTGTTCCGTAGCGATCTTCCTGGAGCCCCGCCTCAACGGGAGATAGATTTCACGATTGAGCTAGTGCCAGGTGAAAAGCCTGTGTCACGATCTCCATATCGGCTAGCGCGTAAGGAAATGGCGGAGCTGAAGGTTTAACTGCAAGAGTTGTTGGAGTAAGGGTATGTGCGCCCAAGTTCTTCGCCTTGGAGCATGCCAGTCCACTTTGTTAAGAAGAAGGATGGAAGCTCGAGGCTATGTATTGATTATCGGGAGCTCAGCAAGTTGACGAAAAAGAACAAGTACCCGATCCCCCGGATCGATGATCTTTTTGATCAGTTGGTCGGGTCGACGGTGTACTCGAAGTTGGATCTCAAGTCTGGGTACTATCAGCTGTGAATAAGGGAGAGTGATATCCCGAAGACAGCATTCAGTACGAGATACAGGCATTACGAGTTTACGGTCATGCCTTTTGGGCTGACTAATGCGCCGTCATTGTTCATGGATCTGTTGAACAGGACCTTCAGGGAGTACTTGGACCATTTTGTGATCGTCTTCATCGACGATATTTTGGGTACTCGCTGAGTGAGGAAGATCACTTCAAGTATCTTCATTTGGTTCTGGAGACGCTAAGGAGGAATCAATTGTATGCCAAGTTCTCGAAGTGCGAGTTTTGGTTATCCTCAGTGGCGTTCCTCGGCCATATAGTGAGTGGAGAAGGTATTGCAGTGGATCCGACGAAGATTATTGCGATACGAGAGTGGCCTGAGCTTTCTACGGTAGCGGAAGTCCGGAGCTTTCTGGGGCTTGCCAGCTATTATATGCGCTTCGTAGAGAACTTCTCGCGGATAGCGTTACCTCTCACTACTTTGACGAGGAAGGAGCAGAAGTTTGTTTGGACGTCGGAGTGCGCGCGAGCTTTTGAGAAGTTGAAATGTCGGTCGACCACGGCGCCTGTGCTGAGTTCGCCGAGTGGGACCGAAGGTTAAAAGATTTATAGCGATGCTTCAGGCAGCGGTTTGGGTTGCGTGCTACTGCAACACGGAAGTGTGATAGCTTATGGCTCGAGATAGCTAAAAGTGCACGAGAGGAATTATCCGGTCCATGACTTGGAGTTAGCGGCCGTGATTTTTGCCTTGAAGCTATGGAGGCACTATTTGTACGGTGTGAAGATTGATATCTACACCAATCACAAGAGCCTGAAGTATTTGATTGATCAGAAAGATCTGAATATGCGGAAGCGTAGATGGATGGAGTTCCTGGGGGACTATACATTCAAGATCTACTACGTGCCTGGTAAAGGTAACGCGGTTGCAAACGCGTTGAGTCGCCGGGCCCCAGCTCAAGCCAATTGGCTGTCGATCCATGACGAGCGGTTGGTTCGAGAGTTGGAGGCGTTGGAGATTGTTTGTGTGGATAAGCAATCAAGTGCTGAAGCAGTATTGAATTGGGCTGAAGTCCAATATGACCTGCCTGATCGGATTCGGCAGGCTTTGGATATGGATGTCCATATGAAGCAGTTCATGGTAGAGGCTCTGGATGGGTCAAATTCCAAATTCGTTGTGGAGGACGGATTGCTTTTGAAAGACGGTCGTCTGTTCATCACAAGTGTGGGCAATTTGCGGGTGGAATTGTTGTACGAGGCACACCATACCAAGTACCTGATTCACCCGGGGAGCGCGAAGACGTACCGCGACGTAAAGAAACTGTTTTGGTGGCCGGGTTTGAAGAAGGATGTGGCACTCTACGTGGCGAAGTGCCAAACTTGCACCTTGGTGAAGGCGGAATGCCAAAAGCTAGGAGGATTTCTGAAGTCCTTGCCTATTCCAGAATGAAAATTTGACGACATGTTTATGGACTTTGTGCACGGTTTGCCAAGGTCGCAAAAGGGGAACGACGCCATCTGTGTGGTCGTAGATCGGCTAACGAAGGTGTCGCATTTTATTCCGCATAGGAAGGATGATCCGGTGGAAAAGTTGGCAAAACTTTATGTGGATAATATAGTACGGCTTCACGGTGTGCCCCTGTCACAGCCCGCATTTTCTCCACGAGTACATCGTATCAGAGCAAGAGAAAATACGTGTCGTGATGCCACGTCGTGCAGGGGATAACTGTCACAACCCGCATTTTCTCAACGATGAAATCGTATCAGAGCAAGAGAAAACACGCGACGTGATGCCACGTCGTGCAGGGGATAACTGCACACGCACAGACAAAACTCCAGACCTTTGTTTTTAAGGAAAAACGTTGATTAATTATGGTAGAAAAACAATTATGTTGAAAGGTCGTATCCCTCGGCACGGTGGATCAGCTAGTCCATAGATAACAGTATAATTATACGCAGCAGAAAATACTTTGGTTCAATTAAGTTGACACCCTAAACGAGCATAAGTGTCCCCGGGGGACGACCCATGGTATGCACGACTCTAAGGTGAATATAGTATACATAAAAGGTAGTCTTTACGCTATAAGGAAAAATAGTGCTTTGGTTTTACAAACATGAAATGCATGAGTACATATAGCAACATTTTAGGGTTTAAAATAACTAGAATGCACCCTAGCATAAATCCTTCCCAGAAGAGCAAGAACCATCAGGTAAAAAGTAACAGTAGTGAGAGCAGCAACAGTCTAACACAGAAAAGCTAAAGTCTATGGGCATCAACAACTGACACGAACCCATAGAAAGAAGAAAAAACAGCCAAGTCTAAATAAGACAACTACCTCAAACTCAGAGGTGGAGACAAACAGCCACAGGAACCAGCAGCACCAGAAGCCTAAGTCTGTCACCTAAACCTGCTACAGCTCTGATCCTGAGGCATTCAAAAGAAGAACACCTCAGAAGCAAGTCACAAGTAGAGCAAGAGTAAAAGCAGACTACACAAACCTCTAAGTAGAGGAGAATGAAAGAAAAGGTGACTGCGACAAAACGGTCAACATAATAAAAAAAAAGCAACAGTAAAACTAGCCGAGCAAGGAATGCTAAGCATTTTATATACCAAAAAAAAGGGAACAAGCATCAGCAACCGAAGTCCAATATTCCATTAGTAATTACCATGCCGAGGGAGGAACCCCAACGCGCACAGCCTATCCGAGTATAAAACACTATGTCGAGGGAGGACCCCAACGCGCGTAGTTCATCTGAAATAAAAAAAAACATTATGCCGAGGGAGGACCCCAATGCGCATAGTTCATATGAATATAAAACGCTATGCCGAGGGAGGACCCCAACACGCATAGTTCATCTGAAATTTCCTTAGTTACATAATTATACAAGCAGTGTTCATTTATGATTATTCATCACCATAAACTCAAGGGATAGCCGACCAAGTGGGCTGCATAAGGGCGTTTCAAAGAACAGCAAGATTTTGAGATTAAAACTTAAGGGACATCAAGTCACAAATTCCAGAAATAGAGGGGAAAACAAGTTAGGAGTTCAGAACAAGTACCTCTACCGTCGAAATATGATAAACTCAACAAGTGTAGAAACAAAAAGGAAGGTAGGAATTTAGAATCAAGAAAAAAAGGGAGAGCAAGAACACTACTTGCCTCGATTTACCGGAAAAACTCTTCAAATCTCCACGCGTCGCGATAGGAGCCGAAATCTGGACGAAAGATGGCTGGGGAAACAGTTAGGGCCGAAAACCCTAGCAAGAAAAACTCGAGGAACGGGGAAGAAATTACCCCGAGGGCGCAGCTCTCGACAAGAGCCTACCAGATCCACGATCGGTGGGAAAAACCGAGCACCAGAGCTCCATCGGTGATCGCCGGAAGAGGCACGAACGATAAACTTCTCCGCACACGCCGCTCTGGTACGGAAAGCAGGAGAAACCTAGGTCGGCTAAAGATAAGAAGAAGCAGGGTATAAATACTCAACAGCCGCAAGGACCGGGTTCAACTGCACCGGCCCGGCGGTGCCGACACACCACAGAACAGCGGTGTCGACACACGTGTGTCGACACCAGTCGGCAGTGTCGACACAGCAGTGTCGACACCCGCCAGCCAGCGGTGTTGACACACCTGTGTCGACACCGGCCGGCAGTGTCAACACAGCAGTGTCGACACCCGACAGCCAGCGGTGTCGACACACTGTATCGACACCGGCCGGCAGTGTCGACACAGAAGTGTCGACACTCGACAACCAGCGGTGTCGACACACTGTGTCGACACCGGCCGGCAGTGTCGACACAGCTGTGTCGACACCCGATAGCCAGCGGTGTCGACACACTGTGTCGACACCGGCCGGCAGTGTCGACACAGCAGTGTCGACACTCGACAACCAGCGGTGTCGACACACTGTGTCGACACCGGCCGGCAGTGTCGACACAGCTGTGTCGACACCCGACAGCTAGCGGTGTCGACATAATGTGTCGACACCAGATGGCACCGCTCGACGACTCGTCGAGCTCAGCACGGCAATCGGGGAGCTCGACGATCGTCAACCTCCAAACAATGCCCAGAAAAACAAACAAATCAATCAATTAAGTTTTCCAAATGCGAAAATTTCCGCTTCTGCCAAAGATCTAAAAAAAATTGAGCCGACTGAACCGAAAAGACGTGAAAGCGCACTAACGGCGACGCGCCACCAACTGAACGCTAGAGTAACGCCCTTACGTCACAAAGATGCCAACCAGGGGAGACAATAATGTCGAAAAAAGCAGGGGCGTTATAGTCACCCCTCCAAAAAGGAAGTTTCGCCTCGAAACTTGAAACACAAACGAAATAAGAGGACAGAGAACGAGACAAGACAGAAGAATTCTTGAAACTAGAATACTAACTAGAGAGATTAAGAGAACAGCTGAGGATGAGATTCTCTCATCGTGGATTCCAATTCCCAAGTTGCACCTCTTGCATCCTGATTTCGCCAGAGAACCTTAACCATTGGAATTGTTTTCTTTCTTAGCACACGGTCTTGCGTCTCCAGAATTCGGACAGGTTCTTCAACATACGTAAGATTAGGTTGCAACCGGGGTACTGATACAAGGACATGCCGCTCACTGCGGACACACTTTCGCAACTGGCTCACGTGAAACACGTCGTGAACACTAGGGAAAGAATCAGGCAACTCTAGTCTATAGGCAGAAACTCCAATGCGCTCCAAAATCTGAAAAGGCCCCACATATCTGGGATCTAGCTTATGGTTTCTTCCAAATCTTTTAACACCCGGCATCGGGGAGACCTTCAAAAACACCATGTCCCCAACCGCAAACTCTAGGTCAACTCTACGCTGGTTTGCATACTTCTCGTATCGCTTCTGAGCTAACCTCAGCTTTTCACGAATGTGCCTTACTGAAGTACTCATATCCTCCAGCACTTCCGGTCCAAGAAACGGCTTCTCGCCAACTTCTGTCCAAAACAGGGGAGTTCGACAATTCCTTCCATAAAGAGATTCAAAGGGCGTCATCTGCAAACTTTCCTGATAACTATTATTGTATGCAAACTCCATTAATCTGAGGCATTTATCCCAAGCTCTGCCATGGTCCAGGATATAGCATATAAGCATATCCTCCAAGATCTGGTTCACTCTCTCCGTCTGACCATTTGTCTACGGATGATAGGCAGTAGAATATCTAAGGTCAGTACCTAGAGCTCCCTGTAAGCTTTGCCAGAAACGAGACATGAATCGGGAGTCTCGGTCGGACACAATACTCGTCGGTACACCATGAAGTGTGATAACTTCGTTCAGATAAAGCTCAGCTATCTTTTCCATGGAATAACTAATCTTGAAAGGCACAAAATGGGCACACTTGGTTAGTTTGTCCACAATGACCCACACTGCATCATGCCCTCGGGGAGATCTAGGCAAACCGGTTATGAAATCCATTGATACACTCTCCCATTTCCAACTCGGTACATCTAAGGGAGTTAACTTACCACCCGGCCTTCTGTGATCAGCTTTTACACGCTGACAGGTATAACATTCAGACACAAATCTTGCGATGTCATTCTTCATGCCTGACCACCAAACAATCTGCTTCAAATCTCTGTACATTTTCGTGGAGCCAGGATGATATGCAACACTGGAACCATGCGCTTCACTGCATATTTTTGATCGGATGTCCCCAATAGCAGGAATACAGTATCTGCCACGTTACCTTAAGGTACCCACGTCGTCAATTGTAAAGTCGGGTAATTCCCTTCTCTCAGTTCTACTGCGGAGGTGCTGCAAGTCAGGATTGTCCTTCTGATGAAGTTTAGTGAGGGTAATCCACGAAGGCTCATCCACCTCTGGGCTACTCGGCAAAGCGCTATTCCCTGCAGTTATGTCCATGAGCAAGAACTCTTCGAAAAGGGATTGCACCGAGAGGTTAAAGATGTGTGCGGGCTTCTGGCTCAATGCATCTGCTACTACATTAGCCTTGCCGGGATGATAAAGGATATCCACTTCGTAGTCCGCAACATACTCTAACCATCGGCGCTGCCGCAAATTCAGTTCCTTCTGAGTAAAGACATATTTCAAACTTTTGTGATCCGAATAAATTTTGCATGACACTCCATATAGAAGATGTCTCCACAATTTCAAGGCATAAATGACGACAGCAAATTCTAGATCATGCGTAGGGTAATTCTTTTCATGCACCTTTAATTGTCTTGATCCGTACGCAATCACCTTGCCATCCTGCATCAGCACGCAACCGAGTCCAACTCGCGAGGCGTCCACATAAACATCATACTCCACTCCTTCCACTGGCAATGCCAACACGGGAGCAGAACACAAACGCCTCTTGAGCTCTTGAAAAGCTCCCTCACAGGCATCGCTCCAAAGAAAAGCTACGCTCTTTTGTGTAAGCCTGGTCAACGGCGCAGAGAGGACAGAGAACCCTTCCATAAATCTTATGTAGTAACCTGCCAACCCTAAGAAGCTCCTTATCTCCTTAGGCGATGCAGGTCTCTTCCAGTCCAAAACCGCAGCTATCTTTGCAGAATCCACTGAGATACCTTCCTTACTTACAATGTGTCCTAGGAAAGACACCTGAGATATCCAGAACTCACACTTGCTAAGCTTCGCATAGAGCTTGTGCTCCCTCAAAGTAGACAAAACCAAGCGCAAGTGCAAGGCGTGCTTATCTGCATTTCTAGAATATACTAGGACATCGTCAATGAACACCACCACGAACTTATCCAGAAAATCTTTGAACATCCTGTTCATCATGTCCATAAAAGCTGACGGTGCATTCGTCAATCCAAAAGACATCACCAGAAATTCAAAGTGACCATAACGATAACGAAAAGCAGTACACGGAATGTCTGACTCTCGGATCCTCAACTGATGGTAACCTGAACGGAGGTCAATCTTCGAGAACACAGAGCTACCCCACAACTGATCGAACAAATCATCGATCCTAGGCAACAGATATTTGTTCTTAATTGTTACTTTGTTTAGCTCTCGATAATCAATGCATAGTCTCATCATCCCGTCCTTTTTCTTCACGAAGAGAACTGGGGCACCCCAGGGGGAAGAACTGGGTCTAATAAAACCGCATTGCAATAACTCATCCAGTTGAGTATGCAGCTCCTATAACTCACGCGGCGCCATGCGGTACTGTGCTTTGGCAATAGGGCGAGTGCCTGGCTCGAGGTCTATAACAAACTCCACCTCTCTCTCAGGAGGAAGTCCAGGAAGGCTATCTGGAAAAACATCCGGAAACTCGCACACCACAGAAACGTCCTCTACCCGAGGCTCAACCGGTGCAGCTCCCAGAACAGAAACAGAGACAAGAAAAGAATCACAGCCAGACTCTAGAAATATATGAGCACGCACCGCAGAAATGATCGGAGACTCCAGACACGGCAAACCATACACACCCATGGGCTGGCCATTGCTACCCTTGAAATCCAAGCGCTTGAGCTTGCACTGAATGACAACATCATAGCTGGACAACCAGTCCATGCCCAAAATTACGTCAAAGTCTACTAGATCTAGCACCTTCAGATCCGCAATCGCCAGAAACCCGCCTAGGGAGATGGGGCATTTTTGGATACCCTGGATTGACCTCACCAACTCTCCTGAAGGAAATTTGACATTTATGGAGGTGTCTAACTGGTCGAGAGCCCAATGATGACGGTCCACAAAACGTCTTGCCACAAAAGAATGAGTAGCACCCGAATCGAACAAAACAAGCGCCCACTTATTCTTCACCTTAAATTCACCTAAACACACAGCGCGCGAAACTAAAATGCAGAAACCATATATCCACTAAAAGGAATAACTAGCCGAGTCAGAGACTAACCTGCGATCACCTGAGTCGATGATTGGGCTTCCTCCTTGGTTAGCACATTCAACTTTCCTTTTCCTTTGTCCGCGAGAGGCGGGGGCAGCGGTAAGGTCTGCAACGGGACTGCATGCAGCGCAGGCTGGCTCTGTGGGCAGTTAGACCTCATGTGTCCTCTTTGGACACAGAGATAACAAGCTCCAGCCTTCTTGCGACAACGGGCCACATCATGTCCACTCCTCTGACAATAAGAACAGACAGGACCCCCTTTGGGAGCATCTTGGATCGCATGCACCTGAGACAGCTTCTGCGCATCCAATCTCTTAAAACACCTATCGAGAGAGTGCCCCGGCTTACCACAGAAGCTACACACCTCTCTTCTGTCCTTCTTCACTGCAGGGCCAGATGCCCTCGCACTTCCTCCATCGTCAGATTTCCTCTTGTCCTTCTTTGCAAGCGATCCCCGATTCTTCGCATTTTCTATCGCCTCAACCTTTAAGGCAGCTTCAACTACTTCGGCAAAGGTCTCCGACTTGTAGGCGCTAACCAGCTGCTGGATATCATACCTCAGACCACCCAAAAAATGCTTCGCTCTGCCTTCTTCGGATGCTATCAGGTCTGGGGCGAAACGACTAAGCTTGCCAAACTCGACTTCGTACTCACCAACAGTGAGTTGCCGCAGCTTCAGGTGTAGGAAGCTATTCATGAGGCGGTCTCGCTCGACCGATGGTAGGAACTTCTTTAGTAACAAACTCCTAAATGATTCCCAGGAGCACCCCTCCGAAAGGTTCTCTTTTTCTCTGATCCACCAACTCTTCGCAAGGCCCATGCGTTGATAAGCCGCAATCATCACCTTTTGATTGGGAGAAACTCCAGAGTGGGAAAACATTTCTTCCATGGCAATAATCCAGTCATCCAATGCCATGAAGTCTGCCCTACCGTCATAAGACGGGGGTCCTAAATGCTGGAAGTGAGAAATGAAATTCATCTCAGGCGGCAACGCAACTGGGGGAACTAGAGCAGCAGGGGGAGTAGGAACCGCTTGGTCCACAGCAGGACCCTGTGCTCTGGTCTGCTGCCCAGAGATGACAGCCAACAACGATTGCATCTGGGACTGCATGCCCACCATCTGCTTTGCTAGGTTATCATTACTTAGCCTCAGCGCTTCGATCACCGCTTCGCTCTGGGCACCTGAAGACTCACCCTCTAACTGGGGGGTCGACCTCGTCGCAACGCGCTTAGGAGGCATTCTACAGAACAAACAGAGATCTAGTCAGACCTTGCCTAAGACACCACAAACTGGGAAAGCATTCCCTAAAACACACTATTTCGGATTCACATTGACCTATACGAACAAAAGGCTTATCAGGGACCTAGCTTAGGACACTGAAGCTAGAAAACTACCATACCCTGACACAGTTCAGATCCGGAACGGACAAACTCAGATCAGGTCGAAAAAAAGAACCGATACTTCCTCCTACTGTTACCTTGCTCTGGGAAATCATAAAATGATGTTATGCTTCTAGCTTGTGCCTACAATATGAATGCATGGATGTATAAATTTCATCCCAAGGTATGAGTGTACATATGTCATCATGCAGATCTTTAACTTGGCACATGTGCTTATGCAATGATATGCTATGTATGCAGTTCTATGCATACTACAAAAAGGCCTTAATGCATGCTATGAGCGGCATATACATTCAATGTTATGCATCTCATACTACATAATATTGTATGTAATGAAGAAAGAAAACACGCTAATGGGCATCCATGTGATGATGGTTATGCATCCCATACTACATAACCGTCACATGTTGCCACCTATGGTGGATCCATATACAAACACATATTATGCATCCCATACTACATAATATGCCCCGTATACTTCTTATCATGCTATGAGTGTAGTGTTCGTGCTTCCATCAAAATCTACTGATGACAAATTGGTGTGTGTATGCAATGCAATGATACAACTAGGGTTTTGCTTAAGGGAAAGTTGTTCGACTGGCTTGGTCAACCAACCAACCCTCTTGCAAAACCTCGCTTTGATACCAACTGTCACAACCCGCATTTTCTCAACGATGAAATCGTATCAGAGCAAGAGAAAACACGCGCCGTGATGCCACGTCGTGCAGGGGATAACTGCACACGCACAGGTAAAACTCCCGACCTTTGTTTTTAAGGAAAAACGTTGATTAATTATGGTAGAAAAACAATTATGTTGAAAGGCCGTATCCCTCGGCATGGTGGATCAGCTAGTCCACAAATAATAGTATAATTATACGCAGTAGAAAATACTTTGGTTCAATTAAGTTGACACCCTAAATGAGCATAAGTGTCCCCGGGGGACGACCCATGGTATGCACGACTCTAAGGTGAATATAGTATACATAAAAAGGTAGTCTTTACGCTATAAGGAAAAATAGTGCTTTGGTTTTACAAACATGAAATGCATGAGTACATATAGTAACATTTTAGGGTTTAAAATAACTAGAATGCACCCTAGCATAAATCCTTCCCAGAAGAGCAAGAACCATCAGGTAAAAAGTAATAGTAGTGAGAGCAGCAAGCAGTCTAACACTGAAAAGCTAAAGTCTATGAGCGTCAACAACTGACACGAACCCATAGAAAGAAGAAAAAACAGCAAAGTCTAAACAAGACAACTACCTCAAACTCAGAGGTGGAGACAAACAGCCACAGGAACCAGCAGCACCAGAAGCCCAAGTCTGTCAGCTAAACCTGCTACAGCTCTGATCCTGAGGCATTCAAAAGAAGAACACCTCAGAAGCAAGTCACAAGTAGAGCAAGAGTAAAAGCAGACTACACAAACCTCTAAGTAGAGGAGAATGAAAGAAAAGGTGACTGCGACAAAACGGTCAACAGAGTAAAAAAAACAACAGTAAAACTAGCCGAGCAAGGAATGCTAAGCATTTTATATACCAAAAAAAAAGGGAACAAGCATCAGCAACAGAAGTCCAATCTTTCATTAGTAATTACCATGCCGGGGGAGGAACCCCAACGCGCACGGCCTATCCGAGTATAAAACACTATGCCGAGGGAGGACCCCAACGCGCATAGTTCATCTGAAATAAAAAAAAACACTATGCCGAGGGAGGACCCCAACGCGCATAGTTCATCTGAATATAAAACGCTATGCCGAGGGAGGACCCCAACGCGCATAGTTCATCTGAAATTTCCTTAGTTACATAATTATACAAGCAGTGTTCATTTATGCTTATTCATCACCATAAACTCAAGGGATAGCCGACCAAGTGGGCTGCATAAGGGCGTTTCAAAGAACAGCAAGATTTTGAGATTAAAACTTAAGGGACATCAAGTCACAAATTCCAGAAATAGAGGGGAAAACAAGTTAGGAGTTCAGAACAAGTACCTCTACCGTCGAAATATGATAAACTCAACAAGTGTAGAAACAAAAAGGAAGGTAGGAATTTAGAATCAAGAACAAAAGGGAGAGCAAGAACACTACTTGCCTCGATTTACCGGAAAAACTCTCCAAATCTCCATGCGTCGCGATAGGAGCCGAAATCTGGACGAAAGATGGCTGGGGAAACGGTTAGGGCCGAAAACCATATCAAGAAAAACTCGAGGAACGGGGAAGAAATTACCCCGAGGGCGCAGCTCTCGACGAGAGCCTACCAGATCCACGATCGGTGGGAAAAACCGAGCACCGGAGCTCCGTCGATGATCGCCGGAAGAGGCACGGACGGCAAACTTCTCCGCACACGCCGCTCTGGTACGGAAAGCAGGAGAAACCTAGGTCGGCTAAAGATAAGAAGAAGCAGGGTATAAATACTCAACAGCCGCAAGGACCGGGTTCAACTGCACCGGCCCGGCGGTGCCGACACACCACAGAACAGCGGTGTCGACACACCTGTGTCGACACCAGCCAGCAGTGTCGACACAGCAGTGTCGACACCCGCCAGCCAGTGGTGTCGACACACCTGTGTCGACACCGGCCGGCAGTGTCGACACAGCAGTGTCGACACCCAACAGCCAGCGGTGTCGACACACTGTGTCGACACCGGCCGACAGTGTCGACACGGAATTGTCGACACTCGACAACCAGTGGTGTCGACCCACTGTATCGACACCGGCTGGTAGTGTCGACACAGCTGTGTCGACACCCGACAGCCAGCGGTGTCGACACCCTGTGTCGACACCGGCCGGCAGTGTCGACACAGTAGTGTCGACACTCGACAACCAGCGGTGTCGACACACTGTGTCGACACCGGCCGGCAGTGTCGACACAGCTGTGTTGACACCCAACAGCCAGCGGTGTCGACACAATGTGTCGACACCAGACAGCCCCGCTCGACGACTCGTCGAGCTCAGCACGGCAATCGTGGAGCTCGCCGATCGTCAACCACCAAACAAAGCCCAGAAAAACTAACAAATCAATCAATTAAGTTTTCCAAATGCAAAAATTTCCGCTTCTGCCAAAGATCCAAAAAAAATTCAGCCGACTGAACTGAAGAGACACGAAAGCGCACTAACGTCGACGCACCACCAACTGAACGCTAGAGTAACGCCCTTACGTCACAAAGATGCCAACCAGGTGAGAAAATAATGTCGAAAAAAGCAGGGGCGTTACAATAACTGCACATGTTCAGGAAAAACTCCGGACTTTAGTTTTTTTAAGGAAAATCATAGATTAATGTGAAGGAAAACTAGTTACATTTAATGGCCGTATCACTCGGCACGGTGGATCAGCTAGTCCACAATTAAAAGTATATTTGTACGCAGCGGAAAATACTTTTGGTTAAATTGAGTTGACATCCTAAAAGAGCATAAGTGTCCCTGAGGGACGACTCACGGTATGCACGACTCTAAGGTTAGTATAGTATATATAAAAATGTAGTTTTTTACGCTAAAGGAAAAGTAGTGTTTTGGTTTTATAAATATGATATGCATGAGATACATATAGTAATGCTTTTAGAGTTTAAAATATCTAACATGCAACCTAGCATAAAACATTCCCAGAAGCAAGTAAACAACCACAAACAAGCAAAAATAGCAGTTTAAGATCATACTCAGCATCGCAAGAAGCCACCAGTGTGCGTCAACAACCTGACACGAACCCACTGGTGAGTATGCATGTTTATACAAAAAGGAAAAGAACTACCTCACAAAAATCGAGGATCAGCTATCTCGGCTACCCAAGAGGCCACAAGCAAGCCCCTCCAAAAGAACTAGCCGCTGAACTGGCTACAACCTGGACCTGAGGCATTCAAGAAAAGAACACCTCAGCAAGAAAATAATCAAAAAGGTAAATAGATCATTAGATTTATGAGCAATAAGAAGGGTTTACCAACCCGGTAACAAAAATGCTAAAAGCACAAGAAAGGACATGACAGTAAGAAAAGAGCACTGTCAAAGGCACAATAAAGCACACCAAGTACGAGCAATAAAAGCAGTATGCCCTACAAAAGAGCCTGCAACAACAACAAGACATATACATATATGCCAAAAGAAAAAGCCATAGAATAGGAAAGGAACTTACAGTCCTAACACGTGGGTTAATGGCATTGGTCAAACATGGATCTGAATACATAACCAAAACCAGATCCAAAAAGGGCTAAGGGGTCAAACAATGGCAGCTTTAGTGTCCCACACACGCCAACCCAAACCAGGGCAAAAGGCGGTGGCCACAGCTCCCCACATAAAACCACCCCTCCAGAGGCACCAAAACTCCACCACCTGCCACAACTCAAGAGTCGGCATGCAAAAACTAGCCGAACACCCAATACACCCCCTAGAGAAAAGGGAAAAGTCATACTAAGAATCCTAAGGAAACATACGAACCCAAGGCAGAAACGTTGAGCCCACTCGACGCGGCGTTGAGTAAGCTCCACTCACTTGACGCCAAAAAAAATTACTTAGCCGCAAAACCTACGCTGGATGACGGCGTTGAGTGAACTCGGCTCACCCAACGCTGTCAGTGCTTTCTACTTAGGGTAAACGTAAATTTTAGCTAAGACCGCAACCTAAACTCTCTCAACGCGCGGAAACAGAGAGTTGGGAATTTCATTCGAACTCTCCCTTCTATCTTATCTACTCGAGGCTACCGCAACTAAACTTAAACTACAACTAAATGCAGCCTTACCCTACCTCTAGATACCCACTGGACACTAAACCACAAATAATAAAAAGAAAGAGACTAGCCAAAAAAATTCCTACACAACCTAAATCTATCATGGATGAAATTGAAGAACAATAAACAGCAAGGTAACAAGGTAAAAAGGGGTCAAACTTAGCAAGGGCAAGGAGCCACTTGCTTTAATACCAAGATGCAGCGATTGCAACACGAAACAGGACTTGGCGACAAGATCGGCCACCTATGGGTCAAAAGCAACGATTTAGAGAAGAAGAAAAAAATTCAAAGGAAGTTTAACTCCTTGAATCAACCCTAACCCAAGAAAAACTTACATGAAATGGAAGATCTAGACGAGAGCTAGCCATATCCGCTAACGCGCGAGAAAATCGAGCTCTAACCCTCCCGCAATCGTTGGCCAAAACCCAACACCATCTCCTCCCAAAACCCTCCGCTGGAAGCTTCTCCAGAATCGGGAACGAAGAAAATGAGGAGGAAAAATGAATCACGGCATTAAAATGAAGAATTCAGGAAAAAAGTACGGATCACGCCCAGACACGCCCGTGACATGCCCGTGTCCGGTCCGACACGCCCGTGTCATGGGGCGTGTACTCACACATCTACCCACCTACCCACTCGACGATCATCGATCTCAGCTCGACGAAACAGGTGACACGCCCTGTGACATGCCCGTGTCACAGGCCGTGTACCAACTCAAACACCGCTCGACGATCGTCGAGCGCCGATCGTCGAATAGAGAGACACGCCCCGTGTCACGCCCGTGTCCGATACGACATGCCCGTGTCACTGCCGTGTACTCACTAAAACACCTCCTGACGACCATCGAGCGCAGCTCGACGAACAGAAGTGGGGCACGCCCTGTGACACGCCCGTGTCACAGGCCGTGTTCCTACCAAAAACACCCGTCGACCAAAATTTGTCGACCACACAAAGGAGAGCTCTACCCGAGAATGACACGCCCTGGGTCACGCCCGTGACCCAGGCCGTGTCACCCAAACATACACAAAAAAACAGCCAATCCCTTAGCTAAAAAGAAAACAAGGCACCAGCCTAACAAGCTCGACAAAACCAGGCCATGCACATCACAACAACCACTACAGCTAACAAAACAAACGTCGAAACGACGCGAAAGCAAACGATCCCGGACTTCGACCAAAACTAGCACCGTAGCTAAACACCCAAGCTATGAAAACAACGGTGAGGTGGAAAACAACATCCGACGATCGCCCACTCGGGCTAACACCTCCCGAAGCCAAAACACAAGCATTCCCTAAGAGGCCTAACCGAGTCACCAAAATAGACTCCGGCTAGCTGGGGAATCTTGCTAACAGGTTACAACCAGGCTACACAAGGAACCTAAAGACCTAAGACCACGCTCTACAACAGCGACAGGCCGGAAATGCGTCATCGTAATGCCAAACCAAGATCAAACAAAACAAAGAAAAACCGGGGGTACTACAGCCACTCCCCCTAAAAGAAAGTTTCGCCTCCAAACTTTACTCACAATAACCCTATCAAGAAGAGAGAAATAGCCAAGAAGGGGCTATATATATAAAAAAAACACAAAACATACCATGCACAAGATCAGGGAAACAGATGAGGGTGAGCCTCCCTCATAGCCGACTCAAATTCCCAAGTCGCGCTTTCTACATCCTGAATCCTTCATAAAACTTTAACCATAGGAATAGTCTTCTTCCACAACGCACGAACCTGAGAATCCAAAATGCGGACAAGCACCTCCACATAAGAAAGATTCGGCTCCAACTGAGGCAAAGAATCCAAAACCTGTCTGCCATTCAGCACACATTTCTGCAACTGACTGACGTGGAAGACATCATGCACGCCAGGAAAATTTGCAGGCAAAGCTAGCCTATAAGCTGATAACCCAATCCGCTCAACTATCAGAAATGGCCCCACGTACCTCGGGTCCAACTTCCTATTCTTGCCAAACCGCTTGACTCCGATCAACGGGGAGACCTTTAAGAACACTGAGTCCCCCACAACAAATTCCAAGTCCGATCTACGCTGGTTGGCGTTTTTCTCATACCTCTCCTGGGCTATCCGAAGCTTTTTCCGAATAAGCTTCACAGCGGTTTCCATCTCCTCGAGTGCTTCTAGACCCAACAAAGGTCTCTCGCCAACCTCAGCCCAAAAAAAGGGAGTCCTGCAACGCCTCCCATACAAAGCTTCAAAAGGAGCCATTTGCAAGCTTTCCTGATAACTGTTGTTATACGCAAATTCCATAAGCCGCAAGCGCTCGTCCCACGCTCCTCCATGGTCCAGAATATAGCATCAGATCATATCTTCCACAATCTGATTTACTCGCTCCGTCTGACCATTGGTCTGCGGATGATAAGCTGTAGAATACCTCAAATCTGATCCCAACCCCTCCTGAAGGCTCTTCCAAAAACGAGACGTGAACCTGGAGTCTCGATCCGACATGATACTTACTGGTACACCAAGCAATTTGAAAACCTCTTCCAAATACAGCTCGGCTATCTTCCTCATCGGATAATCGATCTTAAATGGTACGAAGTGAGCACACTTCGTCAATCTGTCTACAATCACCCAAACTGAATCATGCCTCTTATGAGATCTCGGTAAGCCTGTAATGAAATCAATCGAGATACTCTCCCACTTCTACTTCGGAATTTCCAAGGGAGTCAGCTTGCCACCAGGCTTCCTATGGTCGGCTTTCACATGCCTGCAAGTGTGACACTCAGAAACAAATCTGTCTATGTCTCTCTTCATCCCATACCACCAGACAATCTATTTTAAATCATGATACATCTTGGTAGACCGTGGATGGTAGGCAACATTAGATTCATGGGCTTCTCTGCACACCATATCCCGGATATCTCCAACAGCGGGGATGCAAAACCTGCCACGATACTTCAAGGTACCGGCATCATCTATAGAGAAATCTGGTAATTCACTTTTTTCGGCTTGAAGATACAAATGCAAAAGATCGGGATCATCCTTCTGATGCAGTCTCGTAAGCGCAATCCACGAAGGTTCTGCCACTGCTAAATTACTCTGCGAATCGCAGTTTCCCACACAAATTTCCATCAAAAGGAATTCTTACACTAGACGCTCGGCGGAGAGATTGAAAATCTTTCCTGACTTCCGACTCAGGGCGTCGACCACCACATTAGCTTTGCCCGGATGGTACTGGATTTCAACATCATAGTCGGCCACATACTCCAACAATCTCCGCTGGCGTAGATTTAAGTCCTTCTGGGTGAAGACATACTTTAAACTCTTGTGATCAGTAAAAATCTTGCACTCCACAACATACAACAAATGCCTCCACAATTTCAGCGCATAGATCACGGCCGCAAACACCAGGTCATGCGTAGGGTAATTCCTCTCGTAAGTCTTTAGCTGCCTCGACCCGTACGCAATCATATTCCCGCCATGCATCAATACGCAACCCAGTCCGACATGCGACGCATCCACATATATATCATACTCACTACCTTCCGTAGGCAAAGACAAAATTGGAGCTGAACATAACCTTCTTTTTAGTTCCTCAAAAGCCTCCTCACACTTGCCATCCCTTATGAAGGCTATATTCTTCTGCTTCAACTTGGTCAACGGCGAAGACAAGGTAGAGAATCCATCTACAAATCTTCTATAATAGCCAGCCAAGCCCAAGAAGCTTCTGATCTCTTGGGAGTAACAGGTCTAGCCCATTCCATAACATCATCGATCTTTTCTGGGTCCACCGATATCCCCTCCTTATTAACCACATGGCCCAAAAAAGAAACTTGAGGCAACCAAAATTCGCATTTGCTCAGCTTGGCGTATAGCTTATTGTCTCTCAGAGTCGACAAGACCAGTCGTAAATGTCGATCATGCTCCTCCGCATCTTTAGAGTACACCAAAACATCGTCTATAAAGACAATCACAAACCTATCTAGAAAGTCTTTGAAAACTATGTTCATCAAATCCATAAAAGCTGAGGGCGCATTAGTCAAACCAAATGACATAACCAAAAACTCAAAATGCCCATGACGAGAGCGGAACGCCATCCGCGGAACATCTGACTCCCGAATCCTCAACTGGTGATAGCCCGAACGAAGATCAATCTTGGAAAACATGGCACTACCACGCAGTTGGTCAAATAAATCATCAATCTGAGGTAGAGGGTACCTGTTCTTAATAGTAACCTTGTTCAGCTCTCTATAGTCGATGCATAGCCTCATCAACCCATCTTTCTTTTTAACGAACAACACTGGTGCACCCCAAGGCGAAGAACTTGGCCTTATGAAACCTTTTGCAACATCTCATCCAACTGGATTCGCAACTCTTCCAGCTCTCACGGGGCCATCCGGTACGGCGCCTTTATAATAGTACGCGTGCCTAGCTCCAAATCTATAACAAACTCGACATCTCGATCGGGTGGAAGACCGGAAGATCGTCGGGAAAGACATCAGAGAAGTCACACACCATAGGTTTCTCTTCCAAACGCGGCACTCTAACAACTGTCCCTACCAGAGAGACCACACAGGCAAAACAACCAGAATCAAGCAACTTTCGAGCACGTACCGCAGAAATGACTGGAGACTCCTGGAGAGAATACCCATAAACGCTCCCTGGCTGACCGTTGTCTTTGACGAAGTCCAAGAGCTTACCCTTGCACTGGATAACTGCATCATACCTTGACAACCAGTCCATGCCCAAGATAACATCGAAGACCTCCAGGTCAATCACCTTCAGATATGCCTTGCTAGAAAATCCCCCAATAAAATCGGACAATCAAGGACACCCTGGTCCATAAACCACAGAGTCACCGGAGGGGAACGTAACGCAAAAGGCATCACCAATACGATCTATTCCCAAACTGAACCGCTCCACGAAGGCTCTAGCCAAAAACGAGTGGGTAGCGCCAGAATCGAAGAGAGCGCGCGCCCAGCGGTTCTTTACCTTAAATCATCCTACAAATAGCGCATGCATCTAAGCCAACAAATTCTAAAATGAAAACTACAACCAAAAAGGTAACATGACAAACGGCTGGGGAGGAGCCGAACCTGAGATAACCTAGGTCGAAGTCTGCTCTTTGTCTGCTGAAAGCACATTCAGCTTCCCCTTTCCTTTATCCATTTGCTGAGGCGGTGGCAAAGCCTGGAGTGGAACTGGTTGCAGAATAGGCTAGGTCTGAGGCACTTTGTCTTGAGATGCCCTTCTGGCCGCACTGAAAACAGACCTTATCTTTTAACTAACAACGGGCAGCATCATGCCCCTTCCTTCCACACAAGGCACACACCAAGTCTCCTCTGCGAGCACCCTAAATCGCATGCACCTATCCTTCTTCTGTGCTCCCAACCTTTTGAAACACCTCTCAAAGGGGTGGCCTGGCCGGCCACAGAAGCTACAAAGCTCTTTGTTCTTCTTCCCTCCACCGGACTTCCGCTTATCCTTCCTCAATTGCTGGCCTCTATTCTTTGCACTCTCATGGCCTCAACCCTCAAGGCAGCTTCAACCACGCTGGCATAACTGACTGCTCTGTAGGCATTCGCTAACTGCTGAATGTCGCTTCTTAGTCCACCCAGAAACCGTTTAACTCGATCTGCTTCAACACTCACCAAACCAGGAGCAAACTGACTCAACTTGTTAAACTCAATCTCATACTCACTAACCGTGAGTTTACTCTACTTCAAATGGAGGAAGTCATTCATTAGCCGGTCCCGCTCGACTGAAGGCAGAAACTTATTTAACAGCATCACCTTAAATGAATCCCAAGTGCATCCTGCCACCAAGCTCTCTTTCTCCCTCAGCCACCAACTCTTTGCTCAGCCCTTGAGATGATAGGCAGCGAGCATCACTCGCTGATCGTCCTCAATCCCAGAGTAAGAGAACATCTCTTCAATGGAAATCAGCCAGTCATCCAAAATCATGAAATCTGCTTGCCCATCATAAGTAGGGGGCCTAAGCCGTTGAAACTGGGATATGAACGTCATCTCTGGGGCACCACAACCAAAGGCACGGGAGGAGCAGGAGGGGTAGGAACAGCTACCCCCTCAGTGTGGTCCTGAACTCTCGGAGTCCTGTCTCGCCACCACTGCTACAAGAGACTGAATCTGAGCCTGCATAGCCACTACCTACCTCGATAAGGCCTCATTACTCTGCCGCAGGTTTTCTACCAACGCCTCACTCTGCGCTCCTAACGTCTCACCCTCGGATTTGGGGGTTGATCTCGTGGCAGGACGTCTCGCCATCCTATAATCGCACAAGCTTTAGACAAAACCTAGCCCAACAGCTAGAACAAAACTACCCGGTACAGACAAACACACTTAAATATGAACTTCAACTGCAAAACATGCTCTAGGGAGTTGTTTTTTACCATGATGATGTTATGCTTAATCTAAGATGGTTCACCACCATCATACTAACTCATGTGCCTAAACCATGAATGCATTTATTTGTATTCTGTTTGACTCAAAACCATGCGTGTACATATGTCATCATGCAAATCTTTAGCTTGGCACGTTGTGCTTATGAAGTGTTATGCTTATGCATGATGTGCTATGCATTCTAAAAAGGCCTTAATGTATGCCATGGGCGGCTTGCACATGAAAATGTTATTCATCCCATACTACATAACATTCCCATGCAACGAAAAAAGAAAACGTGCTAGCCGCATTCATGTGGTGAGGTTATGCATCCCATACTACATAAGCCTCACATGTTGCCTCCTATGGTGGATCCATATACAAACACATATTATGCATCCCATACTACATAATATGCCCACGTATACTTCTTTATGCTCATGAGTGTATTGTTCGTGCTTTAGCCAAGACGTGCTGATGACATATCAGTGTGTGTATGGTATGACGCTAACCACTAATGCAAACAAGGGAAAGGTTGCCTGACCATTTGCCAAGCAACCTCCCTCTGATACCAACTCTCACAGCCCGCATTTTCTCCACGAGTACATCATATCAGAGCAAGATAAAACACGTGTCGTGATGCCACATCGTGCAGGGGATAACTGCACAACGTTCAGGCAAACTCCGGACTTTAGTTTTTTTAAGGAAAATCATAGATTAATGTGAAGGAAAACCAGTTACATTTAATGGCCGTATCCCTCGGCACGGTGGATCAGCTAGTCCACAATTAAAAGTATATTTGTACGTAGCGGAAAATCTTTTGGTTAAATTGAGTTGACATCCTAAAAGATCATAAGTGTCCCCGAGGGACGACTCATGGTATGCACGACTCTAAGATTAGTATAGTATATTTAAAAATGTAGTTTTTTTACGCTAAAGGAAAAGTAGTGTTTTGGTTTTATAAATATGATATGCATGAGATACATATAGTAATGCTTTTAGAGTTTAAAATATCTAACATGCAACCTAGCATAAAACATTCCCAGAAGCAAGTAAACAACCACAAACAGGCAAAAATAGCAGTTTTAAGATCATACCCAGCATCGCAAGAAGCCACCAGTGGGCGTCAACAACCTGACACGAACCCACTAGTGAGTATGCATGTCTATACAGAAATGTAAAGAACTACCTCACAAAAATCGAGGATCAGCTATCTCAGCTACCCAAGAGGCCACAAGCAAGCCCCTCCAAAAGAACTAGCCGCTGAACTGGCTACAACCTGGACCTGAGGCATTCAAGAAAAGAACACCTCAACAAGAACATAATCAAAAAGGTAAATAGAGCATTAGATTTATGAGCAATAAGATGGGTTTACCAACCCGGTAACAAAAATGTTAAAAGCACAAGAAAGGGCATGACAGTAAGAAAAGAGCAATGTCTAAGGCACAGCAAAGCACACCAAGTACGAGCAATAAAAGCAGTATGCCCTACAAAAGAGCCTGCAACAGCAACAAGACATATACATATATGTCAAAAGAAAAAGCCATAGAATATGAAAGGAACTAACAGTCCTAACACGTGGGTTAATGGTAGTGGTCAAACATGGATCTGAATACATAACCAAAACCAGATCCAAAAAGGGCTAAGGGGTCAAACAATGGCAGCTTTAGGGTCCCACACACGCCAACCCAAACCGGGGAAAAAGGCGGTGGCCACAGCTCCCCACATAAAACCACCCCTCCAGAGGCACCAAACTCCACCACCGGCCACAACCCAAGAGTCGGCATGCAAAAAAACTAGCCGAATACCCAATACCCCCCCCCCTAGAGAAAAGGGAAAAGTCATACTAACAATCCTAAGGAAACATACGAACCCAAGGCAGAAACGTCAAGCCCACTCGACGCGGCGTTGAGTAAGCTCCACTCACTTGACGCCAAAAAAATACTTAGTCGCAAAACCTACGCTGGATGATGGCGTTGAGTGAACTCGGCTCACCCAACACTGTCAGCGCTTTCTACTTAGGGTAAACGTAAATTTTACTTAAAACTGTAGCCTAAATTGTCTCAACGCGCGGGAAATAGAGAGTTGTTAATTTAATTCCAACGCTCCCTTCTATCCTATGTACTCGAGGCTACCGCAACTAAACTTAAACTACAACTAAACGCAAGCCTTACCCTACCTCTAGCTACCCACTGGACACTAAACCACAAATAATAAAAAGAAAGAGACTTGCCAAAAAAATTCATACACAACCTAAATCGACATGGATGAAATTTAAGAACAATAAACAGCAAGGTAACAAGGTAAAAAGGGGTCAAACTTAGCAAGGGCAAGGAGCCACTTGCCTTACTACCAAGATGCAGCGATTGCAACACGAAACAGGCCTTGGCGACAAGATCGGCCACCTACGGGTCAAAAGCAACGATTTAGAGAAGAAGAAAAAAATTCAAAGGAAGTTTAACTCCTTGAATCAACCCTAACCCAAGAAAAACTTACATGAAAGGGAAGATCTAGACGAGAGCAAGCCAAATCCGCTAACGCGCGAGAAAATCGGAGCTCTAACCTTCCCGCAATCGCCGGCCCAAACCCAGCACCATCTCCTCTCAAAACCCTCCACTGGAAGCTTCTCCAGAATCGGGAACGAAGAAAATGAGGAGGAAAAATGAATCACGGCATAAAAATGAAAGCACTCAGGAAAAAAGTACGTATCACGCCCCAGACACGCCCGTGACACGCCCGTGTCCGGTCCGACACGCCCGTATCACGGGGCGTGTACTCACACATCTACCCACCTACCCACTCGACGATCGTCGATCTCAGCTCGACGAAACAGGTGACAGGCCCTGTGACACGCACGTGTCCACAGGCCGTGTACCAACTCAAACACCGCTCGACGATCGTCGAGCGCCGATCGTCGAACAAAGAGACACGCCCCGTGTCACTCCCATATCCGATACGACACGCCCTTATCACTGCCGTGTACTCACTAAAACACCGCCTGACGACCATCGAGCGCAGCTCGATGAACCGAAGGGGACACGCCATGTGACACGCCCGTGTCACAGGCCGTGTTCCTACCAAAAACACCCGTCGACCAAAATTCGTCGACCACACAAAGGAGAGCTCTACCCGAGCACGACACGCCCTGGGTCACGCACGTGACCCAGGCCGTGTCACCCAAACATACACAAAAAAAACAGCTAATCCCTTAGCTAAAAAGTAAACAAGGCACCAGCCTAACAAGCTCGGCCAAACCAGGCCATGCACAGCAAAACAACCACTACAGCTAACAAAACATAGGTCGAAACGACGCGAAAGCAAACGATCCCGGACTTCGAAGCCAAACACAAGCATTCCCTAAGAGGCCTAACCGAGTCACCAAAACACACTCCAGCTAGTTGGGGAATCTTGCTAATAGGTTACAACCAGGCTACACAAGGAACCTAAAGAGCTAAGACCACGCTCTACAACAACGAAAGGCCGGAAATGCGTCATCATAACGCCAAACCAAGATCAAACAGAACAAAGAAAAACCGGGGGCGTTACAGCCCCGTAGCATCGTGAGTGACCGAGATGGGCGGTTCACGTCCAATGATTGGAGGCTAGTGCAGCAAATGTTGGAACAAAGTTAAAATTCAGCACAGCCTTTCATCCGCAAACGGATGGGCAGACCGAGAGGGTCAATAGGACTATGAAAGACATCCTCTGCATGTGTGTCTTGGACTTTGGAAAGCAATGGGAAGACCATCTTTATTTGGTGGAGTTTGCGTACAATAATAGCTACCAGGCGAGTATTCAAATTGCGCCCTTCGAGGTCCTATATGGTAGAAGATGTCACACGTCGTTGTCTTGGCTAGAAACGGGTGAGTCAAAGTTGTATAAGCGATTAGAAGTGGAGGATGCTACTTCGTTGGTGCGAACCATTCGGGAGAGGTTGCTTATTGCTCAGGACCGGCAAGCGAAGTACTATAATGCCAAGAACAGGAACGTGGAGTTCGATGTGGGCGACTGGGTGTACTTAAAGATCAAGCCATTCAAGGGTGTCTCGCGGGTGCTGCGATTGAAAAAGCTAAGCTCGAGGTACCTTGGGCGTTTGAGGTTCTGGAGCGAGTTGGTGAAGCAGCCTATCGGTTGAAGCTTTCAGTGGAGCTTAGTGGTTTACATGATGTATTCCATATATCGGTGTTACGGAAGGCGGTGCAAGAGCCTTCGCACGTGATCGCGGTTGATCAAGTGCCGGTGGATAGTGGGTTGATGACAAAGGTCAAACCCGTGCGGATTGAGGTCTCGAAGGTCAAGCGGCTACGCAATAAAGAGATCAGGATGGTCAAGGTCCGATGGGACAATTGCGGTCGTGAGGAGCTCTCTTGGGAGCGAGAGCAGACTATGCTTGACGAATATCCGGAGTTGTTCCGCTCAGGTAAAATTTTAGTTTTGTGCTTATCTTTCCTTTATGAAATTTCGAGGACAAAATTCTTTTAAGAGGGGAGAGTTGTAATGCCCTGAAACTCAAAAGAGCGACGAGAGGCGTTTTGGGCCAAATCTGGAATCTGGTAGGGGGCACACGGTCTGGGACACGGGCGTGTCCCAGGGCGTGTCAGGCTCCACTCGATGATTTGGCTGCTATGTCGACGAAATTTGGAGTCGACGATCGTCGAGCAGGGAACAGGCCCTGAGACACGGGCGTGTCTCAGGGTGTGTCGAGCCCGTATCGACGATCGGCCAGGGAAGTCGATGATTTTCGCTCGACGATGTGTCGAGACAAAGCACACGGCCTAGGACACGGGCATGTCCAAGGCCGTGTCGTGTGGTCGACGAACTTTGCTCGACGAAGTGTCGAGATTGTGAACACGACCTGAAGCCCATGCGTGTTCGGGCGTGGACACGGGCGTGTCCAAGACCCATGTGAGTCTCGGTTGTTTTTGGGGCTGTGTAGATGGAGTCACACGGCCTACCACACGGCCGTGTTAGTTGGAACACGGGCATGTCAGGTAGAACATGAGCATGTCAGATGCCCGTGTGTTGTTCCAGACGTGTCGATTTTAAACGGCGAATGGGGGACACGGCCCTGGACACGGGCGTGTCGCAAGACGTTTTTCGGCCCAGTTTTAGCATTTCAGGCCCGAATCAAGGTCGTTAATTTCTTTAATTTGGGATCCAACGGCTGGGGGTTGTTCCTGATGGGATATACACGAGATTGGACCCTTGAAACCCTCATTTCTTTTGAGTGGTTCTCTTTCTAAGTCAAGAGAGAGAGGAGAGAAAAGAAGGAAGAAGAAGCTTAGATCCGGCCATTGGAGGAGCTTTGAAGCTCCAAATCGCGAGCCAACTTCAGATCTACGGAGGCAAAGAGAGTGTGGTGCTTTTCATCCGCTTAAATTTCCATGGTTCCGCGGAAGAACGCTAGGGTAACGATTCTCTTCTTGAGCATGTGAAGCTCTCCTTCTTTGCATAGGAAGCCCGCTCTCGCGAGTTTGCGGTGAGTTAGAGGTGTTCCATCGGGTAGATATGTAAACGAGAACGGACATAGGCATGATGTGTGAAGCCTATCCAGACATGTTGGTCTGGATCGGTGATGTTGCATTGCATAAATGCCGGAGAAGACTCCGTGCGATTGTTTGTTTTTCGGGTTTTCTACGTGGTAGATTGCAACAGGGAGCTTTGGGGATTAACCCTAAGGTGCACCCGAAAACTGGGCGGATGCGTGATCTTGCAAACTTGGTATCCTGGGAGCCAACTTGAACATAACCGGGTTATGTGAAATGTGATGGAAACGGGACTCGGGAGAAGTTTGACCCGCGCATATGGCTTAAATTGTCGTTGCGATGTGAGCACGGGTTAGATGGAATTGTACCCGTTCTATGTCGTTCGGTTAGAGCGGTTGGCATAGATGAGGGTCTTCGGTGATCTATGGCTTAAATTGACGTGACCCATGCCAAGAAGACAAAATGCTCATATGTTTAGCCGTCAAAGTGGCGGTGGTGAGATCGGAATGTCTATGGCTTAAATTGACGTGACATCGACCGGTTCACCGAGAATGTGCCCTGAGAGCACGGGGCGTGTGGCCGTGCGTGCCAACGCCTGTGATGAAATATATATTTATATACTGCTTGGTTATGCTAATAAGTGCAGGGAAGGACCATCATCACCCCGAATTGGGGGCGGGATCGTTATAATTTGGTCAGCATTGCTGACCGTTGCTTTTGTTTGCCACCGTGCGGTGGTTTTTTGCTTGCAGGTGCTGCTGAACCAAGCGGTCAATAGCGGGCTAAAGCCCAAATTGCGAAGCCGGCCCTTTAGGCCTAATTGAAGTGTTTACTTGCTTTTGTTTATGTATGACCGGCCTGCGTGCCGTGGTATGGAAAACATGTAATATTGAGTAAACCATTTTGTAAGGCCTTAAGGCCTGTACTTATGTATGCACTACATTCCTATTTGGTGTATTAGTGGACATTTATGCTTGGTGCTGGGTTCTTTTAATTACAACTTATAAAACTGCTTCCGGTAGAATGCTCTGTGTAGGACGTTATGATTGGTTGTATGGTTTCCATTGAGTAACCACCCGATCTGTCTGTGGTATATGGAGTCGGGCCCCGGTCGGACCTACTGCTACATGCTATGCGACGGATAGGGGGTGTTGCATCGGCGGTCTCTAGTTCTGTCCGCTCGAATTATTTTACATGTAATTTTTTTCTGTGTTCCTCTGTACTGGCAAAATCAGGTCTCGCCCTATATACCTCGCTCTGTAAAGAAGAAATAAATATATGATCTACTTGCCCCTGTAGTTGCTTTTGGTTGTTGAGCTTTCTTTCCTGGTTTTCGCAGGATCAAGGTGTGATCTTGATAGTTCTGAGGATTTTAATTTGGTGTTAGACTATCTCGTTGACCACTTTGAAAAAATTGAACATGGTATCAGAGGAAGGTTTAGTTGCTTGAGTGGTGATCAACTTGTGTTGTTGCTCTATGCTTCTGAAAGCTTAACCAAGGTTGCTGCAAAGGAAGGGACCTATGCAAGAGGCCAGGGTATTGAACTCTTAACCACGACTAACTTTAAAAAGTGGAAGTCGTGCATGAAGAGTTTTCTTTTTGACGAGTAGCTATGGGAGGTCGTCGGTGGTGATGACAGACAGGAAGTTACTGCTGTGTTTGGGACTACTGAGCAAGTGAGAGTCTGGAGGAAAACTAACGCAAGGCTGAGTTTACCATCAAGAGGGATGTTTCATCGGAGCTGTTTGATCACATCATTGGATGTGAGTCGGCTGCTGATATTTGGGCAACTATTGATGGGTTGTTCAACAGGAAGAATGTGGCGAGGCTACAGTTCCTGGAGAATGAGTTGGCTAGTATAACTCAAGGAGACCTGACCATCTCAAAGTTCTTTCTGAAGATGAATAGCCTGTTTGCGGAGATATCATCACTTGATCCTGATGAGCCTATCTTTGAGGCCAAGTTGAAAATGCACATTATTTGTGGCTTGCGGAAGGAGTATGTTGCCTTTGTAACCTCTGTTCAAGGCTGGGCAACTCAGTCATCTTTGCTAGAGCTTGAGAACCTGCCTGCTTCGCAGGAACGTTTGGCCAGACAGATGGCACGAGTGATTATCTCTGAAGGAGGTAGTGAAGTGATGTTCACAGGAAAAGAATAAGAGGAGATGGGAAGGGAAGAAGAAGAACACCACTGTTGAGAATGAGCCTTCATCTTCTTATCAGCCAGAGAGGAGCGCTGCTCCTAAGAAGTATTGGAAGAAGAACTTGAAGTGCTACAGGTGTCATCAGCTAGGACACTTCAAGCGTGACTGCAAGGTCAAAATGCAACCTTGGCACGTTGCAGGCAAGGTGGAAGCTTGCTCTAACACTGAGGAAGTTGGATGGAGCAGAGATTTCATGACAGGCACTTGTGTTCGTGCTTTATCTGTTGTCGACTTCAACGACGAGTGGATCGTGGACTCCGGGTGTGGTCATCACCTCACCGGAGACAAGTCGAAGTTCTCCTCACTGCAAGCTTAATCAGGTAACGAAGCTATCATTACTGCTGATAATACTATTTATGCAGTAGAGAAGGAGGGGGTCGTGTCCTTGGGTAGTGATAAGGGGCCACTCACGTTAAGGAGTGTGTATTATGTTTCGGGCATGAAGAAGAACCTCTTCTCTCTGACCAATGTGGTAGACGCAGGTTATCACGTTCTGTTTGCTCCAATAGAAGTGAAGTTCCTTCGCAACGTATCTGTGGTAAAGGCTGATGTTGCTCATGTTGCGAGGAGAGTTAAGAACTTGTTCGTTCTTGCAACAAACTCTTACGTTGATCGGTTGAGGCTAATGATATCTCTGCTATATGGCATGAGAGGCTGGGGCATGTAGGAATGGATAAGTTGAAATCTATGACAAACAGGAGCCTTGTGAGAGGCTTGCCTAAGCTATTTTTCTCTGGTGATGGTCACGTTTGCGCGGGTTGTCAGTACGGTAAGGCTCATCGCCTTTCATTGATAAGTCAAAAATGAGGAGCAAGAGACCATTAAAGTGTATCCATGGTGACTTGATGGGACCAACCGTCACTGCTAGCCTTGGTGGGAGCAGATACATCCTCGTTCTGATTGATGACTACTCAAGATACACTTGGGTATATTTCTTGAAGAAGAAGTCAGAATCTTTCCGGTTGTTTGTGGAGTTCAAGGGCTAGTGGAGGGTCGGCTTGGCTTGTAGATCAAGAAGTTTAGATTAGACAACGGTGGTGTGTTTGTCTACTCCGAGTTTTCTAACTTCTGCAGGAAGCACGAGATCCAAAGAGAGCTTACTTGTGCTCATACTGCACAACAAAATGGAGTAGCGGAGCGAAAGATCCGTCATCTGACGGAAACCTGCAAGTGTTGGCTTTATGCGAAAGACATTCCTAGGTCCTTCTAGGTAGAGGGGATGTCTTGTGCCTCTTATGTCATCAATCGGATGCCACTCAGTCCGATCAACATGAAGTCTCCTTTTGAGATGTTGCTGAAGGAGAAGCCAAGCGTATAACACCTTCAAGTGTTTGGATCAACTTGCTATGTGCATATCCCGGATGCTTCAAGGACAAAGCTTGATGCAAAGGCAAGAAAGCTTGTTTTTGTTGGCTATGATAAGCGGAAGAAGGGATGGAAGTGCATGGATCCTACGATGAAGAAATTTGTCGTATCAAGAGACGTGGTCTTTGATGAACTGACATCGTATGGAGGAGGCTTGGTTGAGATACCAGAGAGCAAGGTTTTGAAGAGTAGAAGGTGGCTGCTGAAATTCTGGAAGAGGAGCTTGTTGTATCACCAGCAGCTCCTGTTTCTTCAAGCTTTGGGGGAGAGGCTTCTATTTTAGGAAGCAGGGGGAGCATTGCACAAAGTGTGTCTGGGAATGGAGCTGAGGCTGAAGAAGCAACAGAGGTGGTGAGCAAGGAGGAGACCCTTCGGAGATCAAAGAGGGTTGTCAAGCAACCAGCTCGATACTGTGATGGGAATGCACTGAGTTTTGTCTCCTACTTCTTTGCAGGTCCTCTAGATGAGTGAGAGCCTGCAAACTTCAATGAGCCCACTGGAGTCAAGGAGTGGGAAGATGCCATGAAGGAGGAGATTGCTTCTCTCAAGAAGAATGAAACCTCGGATCTTGTGCCCAAGAATGATGGCATTACTCCAGTGACTTGTAAGTGGGTGTACAAGTTGAAGAAGAAGGCTGATGGAAGCACCAAAAGATACAAGGCTCGCCTTGTTGCTGGAGGATTCTTACAATAGTATGGAGAAGACTATGAGGAGACATTTAGTCCAGTTTCAAAGATGACTTCGGTTCGGGTGCTGACCGCCTTGACTGCTTGCAAGGGATGGAGAATGTGGCAGCTTGATGTGAATAACATTTTTCTTTATGGAGAGATTGATAAGGACATCTTCATGATCAGCCGCTTGGAATTATTTCTGAAGTTCATCCAGACTATGTCTGCAAACTCAGGAAGGCTCTCTACGGGTTGAAGCAGGCTCCAAGAGCATGGTATGGGAAGATAGCAGAATACCTCCAATTCTGTCGATGCCTGTCTTCCAACTCAGATTCAAGCTTGTTAATTAAGAAGAAGGGGGAGGTTCAAGTCTTGGTCCTACTGTATGTTGATTATATGATCATCACATGGAATTCAAAAGAGGAGGTAGCTGGGCTCAAGGCTGAGCTAGCTATTCGCTTCGAGATGAAAGACTTGGAAGAGCTTCATCACTTTCTTGGTCTTGAATTAGAGAGGGAGGAGAGCGGGATTCTCATTTGGCAGAAAGTGTATACGGATCACATTGTAAATCGATTTGGCATGAGTAAAGGGAAGAGTTGCTCTACTCCTCTGGATCATGTGCTGAAGCTTCGACGAGATGAAGGAAAAATTATTCCTGATCCCTTGGGGTTCCGAGCTCTAGTGGGAATCTTGATCTACCTGACGATTACAAGGCCAGACATTGCTTACGCTGTTGGCCGAGTAAGTCGGTTTATGGTAGAGCCAAGGAAGTCACATCTGGTGGCAGCAAAGACTATCTTGAAGTATGTCAGGACTACTTCTGATATGGGACTCTTCTATAGAACGGACACAGGTTTTTCTTTGCTTGGGTACACAGATGCTGATTATGGTGGTAACTCGGATGATCGAAGATCAACTTCGAGTTACGTTTTCACTTGTGGATCAACTTGCATATCATGGTGTAGCAAGAAGCAGGATTCAGTATCCGTCTCTACTACGGAGGCAGAGTACAAGGCTTCGCCATAGGCTACTCGGGAAACCATCTGGCTGAGGAGGCTTATAGAGGATGTTCATGAGGAAGTTCAAGGTCCTACTTTGCTCCGAGGTGACAATGAGAGTGCTCTAAAACTGGTGAACAATCCAGTGTGTCACGCAAGAACCAAGCATATTGAGATCGAGCACCACTGAATAAGGGAGAAGGTGTTGGATGGATCTCTTATAGTTGGGCATGTTCGGAGTGAAGACAATATTGCTGACATCCTCACGAAGGAGCTGTAGAAGGGGCCATTTCAACGGTTACAAGTCTTACTGGGCTTTATCACCACTTCTCACTTCAAGGGGGAGTGTTGAAATTTGTGAAGTGAAAGTGGGTGATGGACCAGGCCGAGCGGTCACGGCGGTCTGAGCGGTATGAGTCAGCGACCTGGGTGGACTGATAGTTGCAGCCTGGGTGACCTGGCCTGGTTGGACTTTGTGGCTTGGTTGTTCTTGTGGAGTGGCCTGTGCGGCCTGTGTTTGCGGCCTGGGTGGACTGGAGTGCGGCCTTGATGGTCTATGGCCAAGGAAGTCTTAGCGACTTGGGAATCTAGTGGAGCGGCCTGAGCGGACTGTCTTTGGCGGTGCTCAACTTGATCTGCGGCCTTGCAGTTAGCCAGTTCTTGGGGTAACCGTGCGGATTGGAAGTTGTATCAGCGGTGTTGTGGCGGGCTAGCTTTGCATTTGCGAAGTTCATCTTTGCGGATTGGCTTTGGAGATCGGCTTTGGTCTTTGCCGACCTCTCCGGTGATACGATGGATGATAGACACATTCTTGTGGCAGACTGTCATAATGATTGGCAGTCTGGGTCTTTTGTGTCTGCCATGCTCGCACCAGTTGCTTGATGGGCTGCTGGAGTTGGTCATTCTCTGTAACAAGTCCATGGTGTTCGCTGTGTCCGCAGAGTCCGCTGTTGACCGGGTGGACTGCCTGTTGGTCGTGGACTCGTCGCAGACTGTGGTGTTATTGTCGAGCTGTGCGGACTGCCGCTTCGTTTATGTATAGTGTGCAGACTAATGTAGTATGCGTTATGGTTGTGTCTGCATGCTGTGTTGAGTGGCGGACTGGCGTTGTGCTTGTGTTGGGCGGACTGGCGTTGTGCTTATGTTGTGCGGACTGGAATTGTGTCCGCATGGTGGCGGGCTGACTTTGACCTGGCGCCTGGCGTGTTTGTTCTGACCAAGTCCTTGCGGACTTGGCGGACTTGGTTGTGTTAGCGCACGAACTAGGGAGGTGACTCTATTCACTAGGGTGGTGACCACACTCCTCACCTCGCCTATAAATAGACCCCCCCGGCATATCTACAGTAGCTCAGTGAACAGTAAGTTGAGTCTTGGTTAAGTGTTGCAGTCATATTTTTCCTGTTTGCTATTTGTAGGTTGTGCGGCTAACACTGAGGAGCCAGGAGTTTGGCTTTGACTGCGGTCAACATCAGTGAAGTTTGCGGTTTCAATCAGCGGTCTCAGCATGTCTCTTCTGCAGCTTGTCAGTTTCTTTGCTTCAGCTTTTCCAAGTTCAATAACATGTCCGCCGGACTCGGCTGGGTAGGTGGTCTGTTCTTCAGTTCACCAGCAGCTTGTAGTTGTTAGCGAATAACGGCGTGTCCGCGCGACCTTGCGGTCTCGGCGGACTCCGTGTTCTATTCGTCTTCTAGCAGCAACATCAGTTTGGGGCGGCCTAGGCGACTTTGGTGGACTGTGCGGTCTCGGCGGTCCCCAGTTCTATCCGCTCGAATTATTTTACTTGTAATTTTTTGTGTTCCTGTGTACTGGCAAAATCATGTCTCGCCATGTATACCTCGCTCTGTAAAGAAGAAATTAATATAAGATCTGCTTGCCCCTATGGTTACTTTTGGTTGTTGAGCTTGCTTTCCTGATTTCCGCATGATCAAGGTGTGATCTTGATAGTTCTGAGGATATTAATTTGGCGTTAGACTATCTCTTTGACCACTTTGAGTGGTTTGGTTTTTTGTTGAGTTTAGCTGGATGGCATCGAGTGAGATGACTACACTCGACGCGGTGTCGAGTGTACTCGACGCTTTTCTATGGACTTCGAATTATTTCGCTGATTCTTGTCTGAATCCTTGGGATGGGCCTTAGGGTGAATTTGTGGTTTTCTTTCTCATTTTAGCAGAATAGACCAGCATTTGTTGAAGTTTTGCCGGTTCATGGATGTTAGGGCCTTTGGTGCCCGGTTTTGTGAATCTTTACCCTATATGGGTTGGTGGCTGCCGATGTGTTGGGTAGGTCCCTTCCACTGTGGGTTTATGACTGCTGGTGTGTTGGGTAGGTCCCTTCCACCGTAGGTACTAGTTTTTCCCCAATTTTTGGGTGTGTTGAGGCATGAGACCACCTTTTCTTGGGCCCAGGGAAGTTTTACTATTGGTGTGTTGGTTAGGTTCCTTCCACCATGGTGTGTTGGGTAGGTCCCTTCCACTGCTTGTGTCGGACTTTGCCAGTGGTTGTTTTTTCTCTCTAATGGTGAATTGAACAATTTTTCTTTCATTTATGCACATATTTATGCCTATGTTATTTAAGCTTTGATCTTTATAGCACTTGGTGCAATTTGGGATGCTTTACCCATGTGAGTTCCTTCATCCCTCTTTCCTTGGGCTTAAATGTTGATGATTCCTATTAATCATCTAGTCATGGGATGGTAACCCTTTTGACATTTTGTTGTCTATTGATTGAATTCTATTGCCACTTGTATTTTGTTGCTGAGGTGTTCTTTTTTTTATTGCCTTAGGTTCAGGGCAGTTGACGGGAGAGCGGCTAGGTTTGGAAGTTTGCTTGCAGACTACCATTCTGCATAGGTTTTCCTCAGATTAGTGAGGTTGTGTTTTGTTGTTTTAATGTCAGTACAGACATACATGCTCTCCAGTGGGTTCGTGTCAGGTTGTTGACACCCACTGGGGGTATTCTTTTGAAATGCTAATTACCTTGCTAAGTTGCCTAGTTGGCCTGTTTTGTGGTTGTACTTACTTGCTCTCTGGGAATATTTATGCTAGGATGCATGCTATGTATTTTAACTTATAAAAGCATTACTACTAGTATTTCATGCTTGCCATCTTTCTAAACCTAAAATTCTATTTTCAAACTAACGTAAAGACTATTTCTATACTTATAATAAATCTAGAGTCTTGCATACCGCGAGTTGTCCTTCGGGGATGTTTATGCTCATGTAGGATATTAATCCAACATAATTAAAGTATTTTCGCAGTGTATAACTATACGTTTTCTCGTGGACTAGTTGATTCACTATGTCGAGGTATACGACTATCTAAACTTAAACTGGTTTTTACTTAATCACTTATGGATTTCATATAAACTATAGAGTTTGGAGTCTTGCATGAGTGTCTGCTGTTATTCCCAGCACAGCGTGGCATCACGGCACATATTTTCTCTTACTCTGATATAACTTACATGTTGAGAAAATGCGGGTTGTGACACCGCTCTAAATCCGGCCACGCAAGCACTACTCAAGGATCTGGCCGCAAGAACTCTAAGGCAACGATTCCTGAAACCTTTTGGGACAAACGAGGGTCAAAATCGAACAACCGAACACCCAAAAATTAATGAAATGGGGAAAAACTCACTGTACGAATATAGATCTTGGTAAGATTTATCCAAATCTACCCTACGACGATGATTTTGAGCACCAGAGCTCCTACAATCGACAGCCGAAAGATTACGAAGTCCACCGCTCTCCCTCTTTCGCGAAACTGTCCTACAGCTTGGTGGAGAGGATGAATAGGGTTCCGTCTAAATCGTAAGGGTATTTATACTTAAAAATTTAAATAAAATAATATAATATATTATTATTACTCTAAACGTCCAAATGACTGGAAATTTCAAACCAACCCGGATTTCCACAAAAATCACACCGAAGCTAAATATCGATTCTATGAATCCAATGACGAAGTCAAAATTAGACTCCAATAAACCAATCTTGAGTAAAAACTCCTGAAGTTAAAACACCAAATATCCTAAAAAGGTCCCATCGAGTTCCAAAACATACCTGCCTCGTGAAAGAAATCATAAAAACACACTAGAAGTTTGCCATGCTAATATTCTGAGTCAAAACCTCATATACCAAATGAGCAAAAACAACACTCCAGCAACGGTACCCGTCAAATGCACGTCAACATAACGCCCTGACATCAAAAATACACCACTAAAGGAATTAAAATAAACAACGGAAAATCAGGGGCATTACAGCCACTCGCCCTAAAAGAAAGTTTCGTCTCGAAACATGATACACAACTGAATCCACTAAAGAAGGAAAATAACCAAGGGATATTGAATTGAAACACTTACTAAACGAAACTAGTAGAACAGATGAGGATGAGCCTCCCTCATAGCTGACTCCAACTCCCATACCGCGCTCTCCAAGTCTTGGTTTCTCAACAAAACTTTAACAATGGATATTGTCTTCCTTCGCAACACCCAATCTTGAGTATCCATAATGCGAACAGTCATCTCAACATATGAAAGTTTAGGCTGCAACTGGGACACCGAATAGAGAACATGCCGGTCACTAAGCAAACATTTCCGTAATTGGCTCACATGAAACACATTGTGCACACCAGGGAAATTTGCGGGCAAATCCAGCCTATAAGTTGACACTCTGATCCGTTCAACAACTTTGAAAGGTCCCACATACCTGTGATCCAACTTGTGGTTCCTTCCAAACCACTTAACACCAGACATCAGAGAAACTTTAACAAAAACCATGTCCTCAACAACGAATTGTAGATCAATCCTCCGCCGATTAGCATTTTTCTCTTAATGCTCCTGAGTTATTCGAAGCTTCTCTCGAATATGCATCACAGAAATATTCATATCTTCCATGGCTTCCGAACCCAACAACGGTCCTTCACCAACTTCGGCCCAAAACAATGGATTTTTGCAACGTCCCCATATAAGCCTCAATTGGGGCTATCTGCAAGCCCTTATGATAACTGTTATTATAGGCGAATTCCATCAATCTCAACCGCTCATCCCATTTAACGAACCAATTTAGAGCTCAGAGGCTACCGCACCCTACCATGGGCCGCAGAGCGTGTCTCTCCCCAAAGCCCGTTATAGGGTTGCAACCCAATATACCCCAACGCCTCTCCGGCCAATTTCTCAGCACAGTGGGTTGTTGGCGCTAGGTATCAAACCCGCAATCCTTGATAACACTCTCTTCCACCAGAGCTCATCACCAACTGAGCTGAGCTCAGCTGGTGATGAGCTCTGGTGGAAGAGAGTGTTATCAAGGGTTGCGGGTTCGATACCTACCGCCAACAACGCACTGTGCTGAGAAATAGGCCAGAGAGGTGTTGGAGTGTATTGGGATGCAGCCCTGTAACGGGCTTTGGTGCGAGACATGCTATGAGGCATATAGTAGGGTGTCGTAGCCTCTGAAATCTAAACCGGGTCGTTACATAAAAAGTGCACTTTTTATGTAACAGTCTGGTTTAGAGCTCAGAGGCCAACCGCACCCTTACCTGGGACAGAGCAGCTCAGTTAGTGATGAGGTGTAACGCCCCCACTCGTCACATGGCATATAACGGTGGGTCCGGCCGGGGTCCCACGCCATATGTCACAGACAAGCGGCGGAATTACTTGTGGAAATCAAAATCTACACGCATCCTAACTCAATCCATTCTAGCGCAGCATTTTACGATAACATGAACTCACCTCAGAGAATGTCCACTACTATATAAACTCCACATTTATATATATTCAAAACAGGAATGTATACAACACACACACACTGGCCTTAAGGCCTTACAGATTTCTCTTTGCACAAATACATTTTCGTACATCGGCACGCAGGCCAGCCACACATGAAATCCAACTACGTTTCTTCGCACGGCCTTCGAGGGCCTTTAGTAGCAAGCCTCCATTCTGCTCAAGCAATTCAATGTAATCATCAATACCTGCAATTCATTATCCACCCGAGAGCGGCAAACAAAGTAACGGTCAACTTTAGCTGACCACTTATAACGACCCTACCCCTTTTTTGGGGCAGTGGTTCCTTCCTGGTATGCATTGCCATATCATAATTTTTTTCAACTTTGTTGGAACACCCTATTACTAATTTGGGCAAGGATCACTATGTCTTTTAGGAAATCTGTTTTGACCTCCTTGTATAGATCTAAAGGTCAATTAAAATTGAGTCTAAGGGTTAGTATTTAGGTTTGAAAGCTGCACTCAAGACCAGATATTTCAGTTCAGGAGACTAAGTCATTTCGTCGAGCTCAGGACGACGAATCGTCGAACTCCATTCGACGATCGTTGAGCTCACTTCGACGAATCGTCGAACTCCATTCGACGATCTCTGAGCTCAACTTCAACGAGTCGTCGAACTCCGTTCGATGATCTTCGAGCTCAGATCGACGTTCTTGTCTCCAGTTTGTTTCTCTATCTCTGAGCTCAGTTCGACGATAGTTGAGCTCAGATCGACGATCTCTGTTTCAGTCTAAGTCTAGTCTCTGAGCTCAGTTCAACGATAGTAGAGCTCAGGTCGACGTTTTTCTGGAGAGATCGACGTTTTTCAACATTCAAATTCACACAGTTATGGAATTACTCTCAGCATTTATTTCAAGGATCTTGCAGTCGTTTTCAATTAATCTGGAGCAAGTTTCAAGGGATTTTCAAAGGAATGTTTTATTGGACTTTCCTCCAAAAGACAAAATGCAGTTAAGGAACTCATTTATGACAGGCTAACGGCTATCTTAGACAGAGAAATATTCATCTAGATCAAAGGAATAAAAGATCAGTTTTTCAACACCACTGAAGGAGAATACACACAGAACATCATCAACAAATGAATAACAACAAGAAAAAGAGCTGCAGAAACTCTCAGTCTTAGAATTCACACAAGAACACCATCACAAAAGGAGATCAACATACTGAAATTTTCAGATCCCTTTTGATTCTAGTGTTCAAAGGCCATCATCATTCAAGACTCCAGACAACACACATTTTAGCTGCTGCTGAAATCATATTTTGCTGGAGATCAAATTTTCTGAAGGCCTATCACCCTACTGCAAAGCTTCACTTCCTGAACAACTCAAGATCTCAGGGGGAGCTTTGACAACATCCACTATCTTCTCTCTGATTGTTGATAGAGAAGATCATCTTATCCCCCCTCTCTCTCTTTGCTGTAAAGGGTTTATCAAACTCCCTTCAAAAGTTTGTGCTGGTTTCTGAGACCTTGTCAAAACTCAGTCGTGGCAAGACACCTGATCAAAAAATCTGGTTTGGTTTTTGAGAACCTTATCAAAAGCTCATTGGTGCCCAGGACACCTGATCAACTCATCCTGTAGTGGATTCCTACCTAGGGTGGTAGAAGAGTGGATGTACCCAGATTGATTGGGGAACCAATATAGCTCCTTGTGTCATCTGGTTGCTTACTTTCTTCTGTTTTTTGGCTGTGGTTTGTGATTGCTTTTTGATTAGATAGTTACTGTAGTTCAATTGCTTCCCTGTTCACTTAGGAATACAACAACAGTTGTAAAAAGGTTTTAGCAAGCATCATACTCTATTCACCCCCCCCCCCCCCCTCTAGAGTATATCAGATCTAACTTGCACTTTTAATTGGTATCAGAGCCAGGTTGGTTCAAAATACCACATCTTCCAGGTTGGTTAAAAATACCACATCTTCCAGGTTTGTTAAAAATACCACACCTTAGTGGTTGCACAGGCTAACACCTGAACCCAAAGATCCCTCTAGTGAGATCTGCTTGTTTTGATTCTATTATTAGAATTGTTTCTTCACAAAACATGGCCCAAAACAAAGATTATGCTAGCACCAGACCTCCAGTGTGCAATCTATCTAAGTTTGCACTTTGGAAGGCAAGGATTAGACTGTACATGAACTCTATTGATGAGGATATTTTCAATTTTGTTTTGACAGTGTGTCCAAGACCTCCAGAGAATACAAGTACAAGTGATGTTCCACCTCCTTCAGGAACAGATGTAGAAATAAAGAAATGGAAATTGGCTGATGCAAAAGCTATGAACATTCTAGCCCAGACTATGTCTGATGAGATATTCCAAAAGGTAGATGAATGCAACTCAGCAAAGGACATCTGGGACAAGCTATCTGAGATAGTCTCATAATCTGCTGATGAGAGAAAAGATAGAAGATCTCATCTTATAACCCAGTATGAGAATTTCAAGAAAGGAGAAGCTGAGTCAGTAGCAGACATGTATAATAGACTCAGTCTCATACTCAATGAGCTAAAAACTTTATATAAGGAGATCTCATTGACTGAGCTCAATGATAAAATCCTAATGTGCTTCCCAAGCACTTGGGACGCAAGTATCTGGCAAATCAAGGATGCCAGAAGCATAAATGAGATCACAACTAAAGCTCTCTTGGGCAAGCTCAAGTCTTATGAGCTGCTCATCAAGAATAGAGAAGAAGAGCAGAATGCTGCCTCAACAGCTACAAGAAAAGAAAAATCAATAGCTCTCAAAGCCACTGAAGATCAGCCTGAAGACAAGGTCACAGGCAATGAATAGCTGCTAAGCCTACTAGCCAAAAGGTTTTACAAAATGGCCAGTGAAAGATATGGTACCTAAACACCTAGAGGGGGGGTGAATAGATGACTTAATCCTTTTTTAACTTTGTTGGCAGCTAAACAGTTATATCACAGATTTCTAAGTAGTCTATTACAGCAATCAGCAAAAATCAAACATACACAGCACATTCACAGCACAGCACACAATGATTTATAGTGGTTCCCCAATCTTTGGGTACATCCACTTTCCCCCTTCGCCTATCTAGCAGTGTACTAGATTCGGCCAAACTTCTCCACTGTCTCAGAACCCAAATAGGTTCCTACACCTCAGGCCCAAAGCCTTACACCTCAGCTTTCTCCAAAGCCTACACTCAGCCACAAAGGCCTACACTCAGCCACCCAGGCCTACACTCAGCCAATCAAGGCCTACACTCAGAGTTCTTCAACTCCTACACTCAGGCTCTCAAGCCCTACCCTCAGCCTTTATAAATTTAGGCTTACAATGCACTCAGATCCAAAGATCCTACAAGTTAAAATAGTATTACAACAAATAACTCAACAACTCAGAAAATAAGAGAGGAGTTGTGAGTTTCTTGCTGAGTTCTTGGAAGAACTCAGATAGATCCAAACTGACTTAGCTTCCTTCAAAGCTTCTTGAGTAGAACTGAATAAGTCTGAATCCTCTACAGTTGTTCCTTGACCTCTGCTTCTTAAGATCCAGATGCCTCTGAATCCTTCTTCTCAGCCTAGTTCCAAAGACTGAATTCTTGATTGGAGCTCTCTCTCTCCAACTTCTTAGATCTGCAGTTGGACTGTCAGATCTTCTTGTGTTGATACTCTGTGTACCACTTTTCTGATTACTTGAATAATCTGATCAATTACTTCAAATAGCTTCAACAACTACTTCTGTAAACTGTGAGTGCCTATTTATAGGCATTCTTCATGGTAACCGGCTGGTCCGGTTCATAACAGACTTCTGACTTCCCTGACAGTTGCTGTAGACCGGCTGGATCGGCAGCTGTCATGTCAACCAGTCACTTCTTGAAATTCTCTAACTGTCAGATAGTGTCGAGACTTTCTGTTCTAAAGTGTCGACACTTATAGACCAAGTGTCGACACATGCTGTGTAAGTGTCGACACAAGTCTACAAGGTGTCGACACAACTCCTTGTATGTCTCGACACAGATTCTTCTGCATGTGTTGACACTGAAATTGAGTGTCGACACAAGTACTTGTTCTTCATTCTTTAACTGTATTCTTCTAAGTGTCGACACATCTCTTTTGTGTCGACACAACTTCTTGTGTTGAATCTGTCAAGTGTCGACACTGCTTCTTGGTGTCGACACAAGTCTTCAATATAGATTCTTCAGCTGAGTGTCGACACATTCCCTTAGTGTCGACACTTGTACTTAGAATATTTTTGTAGATATTTCTGTTCTTTGCTAAGTGTCGACACAGCTCCTTGTGTCGACACTTCCTTCCAGTGTTGAGTCTTTAACTGTGTGTCGACACATTGTTCTGAGTGTCGACACATACTTTAAATGTTGACTTCTCTGATGGTGTGTCGACACATTGTGTTGAGTGTCGACACATACTTTAAATGTTGACTTCTCTGATGGTGTGTCGACACATTGTGTTGAGTGTCGACGCATACTTTAAGTGTTGACTCTTCTGCATAGTGTCGACACTTTGTGTTGAGTGTCGACACTTACTTCAAGTGCTGACTCTTCTGCATAGTGTCGACACTTTGTGTTGAGTGTCGACACTTGTACTTGGACTCTGCAGACTTTTGCTGAGTGTTGACACAGCTCCAAGTGTCGACACTTTCTGGTGTAGACACTGCTTCACTGGGTGTCGACACAGCTTCTTGTGTCGACACTTTCTGTCTGCACTTATCTTCACTGAGTGTCGACACAGCTCCTTGTGTCGACACTTTGTGTCTGGTGTCGACTCTTCATCCTAGGTGTCGACACAATGACTCCAAGTGTCGACACTGCTTGTCTGGGTGTCGACACAAGCTTTCTCAAGTGTCGACACTTTCCCTCTGGGTGTCGACACATGGACTTAGAAAGTTTTAGCTTCAGTCCAGTGAATACCTAACCTGCACAAGTAACTCAAACATACATCAAATACATTATGATGTATATCATTGAGATGGGTGAGGCTTCTTCAAATCAGGTACATTTGACCAATGTACCCAACAATCTCCCCCTATTTGGAGAAGTCATAACCCTTAGTCAATGATATACACCATTCATAATTAAAAATTACAAAATGATGAAAAGCAGATTATAATCAGCAGGGTTAACATGAACATGTAAAACTTCACACATATACACATTCAACATTCCAGAACAAATAAGAAACAAACACATTTCAGAACAATCATACTATATTTATCATATATTGTTCTAACATTGTTCCTTATACATTTTCAATGTTGTACAAAAATGTTTTTCATTTAAAAGATTACAACAAGCTTCAAGTTTAATTCCTAATCTATTTCTGATCAGGTTCTTTGATAACAATTCCTTTTCCAGCTTTAACTTGAGCTTTGACAGCAGCAGTAGCAGTAGGCTCAGCATCAGCAGGCTTCTTGCCTTTTGAGTCCTTCTTCTTTTGTTCTTCAGCCTTGATTTTCTGTCTCTCAAAATAATGATAGGGCTTAGGAAAGTACTTGCTAGGCTCCACTGCAGTAGGAGGTAGCTTTCCTAACTTAGCCTTTCTTCTGTACTGGACAATGGCTTCCTGCCTGATCTCATGCTTCCTCCATTCAGCTTCTGAGAACCACTTGTTTCTATCAGTAGTGTTGTCTTTAGCAGCTTTCCAGGCAGTTAGAATGATATTTCTAGAGGTAGGGCTCCACTGTTCAAAATCTGGCTTTTGTTCTGCTAGTTTCCCTAAACCTCTTCTTTGACAGCCTTGTCTCTTCTTCTTTGTCCAAAGCCTCTTGCATAGCTGCTGTTATAGGTTGAACAACCTTTTCTAAATGGACATTGTCCTTGCCCCCAGATGGGCTATACATAGTGCTCACCTCTGCATGAATCATTTCAAAATCTGGAGGTGGATAAATGACTTGAGCTACTTCTTGTGGCTCACCTCCAAAATAGGCAGGGTTCAGTCCAGATTCAGCAACTTCATTGTCATCACACAGGGGAGGATATCCAAGTGTAGCCCTGATTGAATTTGATATCCATTTTGCATGCTCAGAACTTGCCTTGACTAACACTCTCTCCCCCTTTATGACTTCTTGGGCCACATGGTCTCTTACATCATCCTTTTGGAATCTAATCTGACTATCCAAATACCTGATTCCATCCTTAAAGTAGGGTTTAAGCTTTGTAAGCTGTTCTGAGATTGCTTTCTGGGAATCTTGTATAGCAGTTTTGACAGCAGTAATCTCAGCTTGAAAGATTTTATCAAAATCAGCCTTTGCAGCAGCAGCAGATGTAGATGGTTCAGCAGACTTATTCTTTAATTCAGTGACTATAGCATTGTGGGATGCAGTCAAATTATCATTCATCCTTAATTGATTTTCCAGCACATAGCCTTGTTTCAATGCTATATCATCTACTTGAGTCTTGATCTTCTCCTGGTGAGTAGCCAAATAGACTACTGCATTCCCACCCTTGTGGAAGCAGTCAGTCATCTCCTTTTTATTAAGGTTCATTTCAAACCTTATTGACTTGATTTCCTGTGCCAGATCAAATTGTAGGGTCTTGTGCCCTTCATCAACATAAGTCTCTATAGCCTTTCTTTGCTCATCCAGCTTGATCTGTAGTGCAATCAGTAAAGCACTATAGTCAGCAGTTGGAGCTTGCTGAACTATGGGCTAGGGGGCAATGGATTGGAGGGCTTTCTTGTAGCTCTGACTTCTTCTCTTGAATACAAAGAGTTTCTTCTTTTTAGCCCTAGCACTCTCCTCATCTTCAGAGGCAGAGGTGCTTGCAATATCAACTCTATTCTTAGGGCTCTCTTGTTTTTCAGCTTGCACATCAAGTGCTTCTCAGTTTCTGGCCTTAAAGGCTCATCCTGAACTGATATGTGCTCCCCCTCAGTAGCAGCACTCTTATCTTCAGCAGCAACCTTGTCCATGTCAAAATCTTCTTGATCTAAATTCAGAAAGAGGTCTTCAATTGTGTATTCAGGAGGTGACTGTGCAGGAGAAGTACTTGGTTCTTCAACTACTTGAGTAGTATCTGGAACATTTTGCACAACAGCAGATGTGTCTTCAAGACCAACATCTGGAGCTTGGCTAGGTAGCTGAGTTTGCTGAGGAACATCAGACAAATCAGCATCTTCAATAAGATATTCCAAAGTTTTTAAGTCAGTGAGTACCTCTTGAATAATGATGGTGGCTTGCTCACTGTCCAGAGTAGATGGTTCTTCTACTGCTGGAAGCTCCCCCTGGCTGTGATCCCTATGGATGGGGCTAGCTGGAGGCAGCTCCCCCTGGATCTCAGCTACATCTTGAGAAGCAGGAGTCTTCTCTGCAGCCACTTCTTCATGGTCATCAGGTGTGAAAACAACCTGTTCTTCACTATCAGAACTGCTGGAGGACTCTTCTGTCACAGCAGCAGTCTTTCTCTTCTTCCTGGGAGGAGTAACTTTCTCAGAAACTGTCTTCTCAGGGGTAGGCATGTCCTTTGACAACACCCTTTCCCATCTAGAGAATATCCTTGAATCCATCTTACTCATGTGATTGATCTTACTTCCAGCTGCATTGCTCATCACCTCTGGTATTGTACCAGCAAGGTAGAGACTTAGTATTCTGCCCAGGTTGGGCTTCTTCAAGCTCTCCTTGATTTTCTCATACACCACCTGAGACCAATCTGTTTTCAAGGTGAAGATGATTCTAGTCATAATTTCAAACATGGAGGCAGACACCCTGTCATGCCCTCCAGTCTTGCTGAGAATAACCTTTCCTACTATTTCAGACATGAATTTCCCTTGATTATTCATGCCTTTCCTGTTAAAGACTGATCCTACCTTCATCTTTGGATCCAGTCCACACCAAGTAAGAGCTTCCCTGGTCTTTGAAGCAGTTACTTCCTCTTCATCATGTGTTTTAGGTAGCTGGAGTACCTTTCTCAGATTCTTTGGTGAAACTTTGACCTTAGTCCCATGAACTCTGGATTTGATCCTGAATCCAGAGTCATCTACAACAGCTCCATGGAGGAATTCAAGAACTTCCTTTTTCCAAATCTTCGTTGGTTCTGAAGTCAAGTATTCCAATCCAGAATCGGCAATTAGGGTTACTACCGCCTTGAGTTCTTGATCAGCTTCATCGAATGCACCTCGCACGAGCTCATAGCCTTCGTTAACATTCTCCTCGAGCTTGGGAGCCATTAGGGTTTGGAGATTTAGTCTTGAGAAAAGAGAAATGTCGACACAAGAGTTTTGGTCTCGAAACTTTGAAAGCGTGTCGACAATCAAAGACAGAACCCTATTTATACCTTTCTGATTTGAAGACGAACAGGCGGGATGGATAACTAAAAATGTGTCGACACTGTCAAGAAGTGTCGACACTGACTTATAATGTCTCGACACACATGTGTCGACACAAGTTTAGTCAACAGATATGATGTGTCGACACATGTTTATGTGTCGACACCACTCTACTCGACGAATAGTCGAGACTTTACTTAGAAAATTCTGAGTAAAACTTAAGTGTCGACACCACATTGGATGTGTCGACACCTACTCGACATGTGTCGACACTAACATTCTGAAGTGTCGACACCAACATCCTAGATGTGTCGACACCTTTTTCCTGAAGTGTCGACACTTTTATTCTGTGTCGACATAGACTTGTCTATGTGTCGACACCTTTTTACTTAGCCAATTTTCTATTCTGTAAACTTAGTCTAAGTTTATCATACCTAGTTCAATTTTGAATCTATTGAACTTAGCTTCTTCTAAGGGCTTAGTAAACATGTCAGCTATCTGATTATCAGTTTTAACATATTCAAGTGCAATATCATTTCTTTCTACATGCTCCCTAAGAAAGTGATATTTAATCTCAATATGTTTTGTTCTACTATGAGATACAGGGTTGTTAGCTATTGAAATAGCACTTGTAGAATCACAGTAAAGTGGAGTTCTACTTACCTGAAATCCATAGTCCACTAGCTGATGTTGAATCCATAGAAGTTGAGCACAGCAACTTCCTGCAGCTACATATTCTGACTCAGCTGTGGAGATAGCCACACTAGTCTGCTTTTTGCTGCTCCATGAAATTATTCTTCCACCTAGGAATTGACAGGTTCCAGTTGTGCTCTTTCTATCCTCTTTGCATCCTGCAAAGTCTGCATCTGTATAACCTGTTAGATCAAAATCTCCATTCCTAGGGTACCAGAGGCCTAGATAGGGAGTGCCCTTTAGATATCTCAATATTCTTTTGACAGCAGTCAAGTGAGACTCTTTAGGGCAGGCTTGATACCTGGCACAAACACATGTAGCATACATAATGTCAGGCCTACTTGCAGTCAAGTATAGTAGGGAGCCAACTATCCCTCTATACAAGGTTTCATCTACAGGTTTTCCTGCATCATCCTTGCTAAGAGACATACTTGACCCCATAGGAGTCTTCATGGTACTGGATGAATCCATACCATATTTCCTTATGAGTTCTAGGGTGAACTTGGACTGACATATGGACAAGCCACTTTCAGTCTGTTTAACTTGGAGACCCAAGAAAAACTTTAGCTCTCCCATACTACTCATCTCAAATTGACTTTGCATAAGCTTTGCAAACTTTTTGCAAAGGCTACTTTCAGTAGACCCAAATATAATGTCATCTACATATATTTGGACAAGTATGACTTTGCCTCTAGATTCCCTAAGGAATAGAGTCTTATCTATTTTCCCCCTTGTGAACTTGTTCTCAATGAGGAAACTAGATAGGGTTTCATACCAAGCTCTAGGAGCTTGTTTTAACCCATATAATGCTTTCCTAAGTCTATAGACATAATGAGGTTGAGTTGGATCAACAAAACCTGAAGGCTGCTCCACATAGACTTCTTCCTTAAGATTACCATTTAAGAATGCTGACTTGACATCCATCTGGTAAACCTTGAATCCTTGATAGGTTGCATAGGCCAAGAACATCCTTATGGCCTCCAGTCTGGCTACTGGGGCAAAGGTTTGATCAAAATCAATACCTTCTTCTTGCCTATATCCTTTTGCAACCAGTCTTGCTTTATTCTTAATGATGACCCCTTGTTCATCTAACTTATTTCTGTAGATCCACTTAGTTCCTATAACATTGTGGTCTTTAGGTTTAGGAACCAGTTCCCAAACCTTGCACCTTTTGAACTGATTAAGTTCTTCTTGCATAGCTTCAGTCCACTGTGGATCTTGTATAGCTTCTTCAAATTTCTTAGGTTCTATTTGAGACAAAAAACTAGAATATACTGCAGCATTCTGATTTCTGCTCCTTGTCTGAACTCCTTGTCTTGGATCTCCAATAATCAGCTCTACTGGATGATCTCTTAGATGCCTGTGGGCTGGAGGCATCCTAGCTTCAGGTTGAACTTCTTCAGCATCTGCATCATGCTGTACTTCTTGTATTTCTTCAGCTATTGGCACATGTAGTTCTCCCCCTGGACAACTGCTATTGCCTTCTACTTGCTGTCTTTCAGCAGACATCTCTTCTATAGTAAGCTTGTCCAATTTCTTTGTCAAACCTGTGGGGCTGCATACATTGCTAGACAACTCATTGTTAATAAGTTTTGTCTCATCAAAAACTACATGCACAGTCTCCTCTACAACTTGTGTAATCAAGTTGTATACTCTATAAGCCTTACTATTGTTGCTGTACCCAACAAAAATTCCCTCTTGGGACTTGGCAGCAAACTTAGTTATGTAAGACTTCCCATTGTTAAGTATGAAGCATTTGCAACCAAAGATCCTAAAATAGGATAGGTTTGGTTTCCTGCCTTTCACTACTTCATAGGGGGTCTTGTTTAGTCTTTTAGTGATGGTAGCCCTATTTATCACATGGCATGCAGTGTTAACTGCTTCAGCCCAGAAATACTCAGGCAGTGATGTATCACTAAGTAGGGTTCTACCAGCCTCTATCAAGGTTCTATTCTTCCTCTCAGCAATGTCCATTTTGCTGAGGTGTTCTAGGTGAAGAGAATTCTTGAAATATCCCAAAGTCTTCACATAGTTTTGTCATGCTTTCAGATTGAAACTCAGTACCATGGTCACTTCTAATTTTGACCACAGTACTATTTAGTTCATTCTGAATTTGCTTGACAAAGCTGTAGAAGACACTAGGTGTTTCAGATTTCTGCCTTAAGAAGAACACCCAGGAAAACCTTGAGTAGTCATCAACAACTACAAAGGTATAGACCTTCCTACCTAAGCTGTGAACTGGCATTGGACCAAAGAGATCCATATGCAAGAGGTATAAGCACCTCACAGCATCTTTGTTCTCAATGCTTTTAAAGGTGGATTTGGTCTGCTTGCCCTTTTGACAAGCTGAGCAAATGCCATCTTTAACACACTTAACTTGAGGACCATTCCTCACTAACTCTTTGCTAAAGAGTTTGCTAATAGTCTTGTAGTTAAGATGAGCTAGCCTCTTGTGCCACTTGACACAATGAGAGACTGTCTCATCAGCTACAAGACAAACAGGAGAACCATTGTTCTCAATCATGATGTCTAGACAGTAGACATTCCTCTTTCTATATCCTGTCAAAATGATCTCTTGATCACTTGACCTCTTGATATGACAACCATTTTTAACAAATGAGATGTCATACCCTACATCACTTAACTGACTTATACTTATAAGGTTGTGTTTCAACCCTTTAACATAAGCCACTTGAGTAATGGTAACAAGGTTTGAAGAAATGTTACCAAACCCTTTGATGATTCCTTTTTCAGAACCACCAAAGGTCACTTTAGGACCATTTTTGATTGGAATGTAGTCCTTCAGTAGTCCCCTTGTTCCAGTCATATGTCTGGAACATCCACTATCCAAGTACCATGTTGGGGTATGGCCACTTGGATTCACCTGCAAAACAAATTAATGAACCTTAGAACCCAAAGTAAACTTGGGTCCTTGGTGATTGTTAGTTTGCAACATGACACAGCTACCTACTGGCTTTCCACCAGGTAACTTGCTACTCAACTTGGCACTGGCATTGTGCCAACAATCCAAGGCAAAGTGGCCAACCTTGCCACAACACCAACATTCAAACTTATTGTACCTTTGCTTAGGTACAGACTTTGCTGTCTTAACTGCAGCTGACTGATTGAATGTTGGGGCCTTGCCCTTGGGCTTGGACTGATCCTGAACAGTCCTAGCAGGTTTAACAAAACCCAGTCCAGCCTTGCCTTTGTGATGAATAAAATCATCAATCAAAGGTAGAACTGATTTAGGCTTTGAAAACTTTGCAACCAGTTCTCTCTCTTTCTGAAGATTTGTCTCCAGTCTCTTAATTTGATCATTCTTAAATGTAATAGTACCCATCTGAATCACTGTAATGTGTTTCAGCCTGGCTACTTCATTCAGTTTTTGATCATACTGCTTCTCAAGGTCTGTTGCAGCAGCTTTTAGATTAGCAATTTCCTTTGCCTGACTTTTGGCAAGGGACTTGCTTTTCTTATAAGCCTGTAACAGCACCTTATATTCATCTATGAGCTGATGAATATCATCCTCAGACTCAGAACCACTTCCATCATTTGATGAAGATGATTCTGATTCTGAACTAGAACAAGAAACTGAACTTAGAGTTGGACTTTGTACCTGACTAGGTCCTGGCTGCTCCAGGATTTTGGCACTCTCAGTCAATGCCATCAGTCCTTGGCACTGGCAGTCTTCTTGTTCATAAATTGACTCCAAGATCTGCATAAATTCTTCTTCTTCTTCTTCAGCAAATAGCCCTATGTAGGCTTCATCATCAGTATCAGTGTTTGAAGAAGAAATATCTGAAAGAGTCTTCTCATTCTTGGCAACAAAAGACTTCTCTTTCTTCCCTTTGAAGTGAGTCTTTTTCCTGTCACTGGATTCTTTTCTTTTCTCAGGACAATCAGCAATGACATGACCCTGTCTATTGCAGCAGTAGCACACAATCTTTGATCCAGTTGCCTTGCTTGTCTTTGTCTTCTTCCTGTCCTTCTTAGAAGGCTTTTTCTCCTGATACAAGACTTCTTTTCCCTTGTAAGTAGATGGTCTGGACCTCCACTGTTTCTTTTTCAGGAATTTCTGAAAGTGTCTAGTGAAGGCAGCAAAGTCTTCATCACTTTCACTGCTTGTAGACTTTGTACTGACAGACCCTTCTGACTCAGATTCAACTACCTCTGGAGGTGGAGTTGATGACTTAGTTCTGCATTTTCTGGGAACATCTGTCTTGAAGGCAACAGTCCTTTCCTTGTGCTCAGTCCTTGTTGATTTCTCCTCCTCTTTCCTCACTGTCAGCTGCATCTCATATGACAATAACTTCCCAAATAGTGTAGGAGGAGGAATTTCTCCCAACTTTGCCATTTCTCTTATGGCACAGATCTTGGTGTCCCAATCTTTGGTTAGGGACCTTAGGAATTTGTCATTTAGTTCATAGTTGCTGAACTCTCTTCCATAAGACATGAGTTCATTAACTATTCTATAGAACTTCTTGTAGCATTCAGTGATGCTATCTCCCTTGCCTTGCCTAAAGCTCTCATACTCTTGATTAAGCAAGGACTTCCTATCTTGCCTAACTTCTTCAGAACCTTCCATATAGACAATGAGGGTATCCCACATTTCTTTTGCTGTTTTACAGTGAATTAAGTTCTGAAAAGTTGCATCATCAATGGCACTCACTATTATGTTTTGTGCCCTCTTGTCCATAGTGACTAGGACAATTTCATCCTTGGTCATCTCAGAGAAATCCTTTGGAGTCCTCTGATTTGCATCCAATACTGAGATCTTCATTGGCACATAAGGCCCTTCCTTAACTGTGATGTAGATTCTTGGGTCTGAGGCCTCCATAAATAGCCTTACCCTTTCTTTCCAGATCCCAAAAATTTCCTTTCTGCAAATAGGTAATTTCATGGAACCCAATTCTTTATGATTTTCAAAAGAACCCATGGTTCTTGATTTTCTTGAAGCTGTTTTCTGACTTAGACTATTTCTGCCAAACAGGATCTCCTTAGACTGTTAGTCCTTGTTTTGAGGAACCTGCCTCTGATACCACTTGAAAGATATGGTACCTAAACACCTAGAGGGGGGGGGGTGAATAGGTGACCTAATCCTTTTTTAACTTTGTTGGCAGCCAAACAGTTATATCACAGATTTCTAAGTAGTCTATTACAGCAATCAGCAAAAATCAAACATACACAACACATTCACAGCACAGCACACAATGATTTATAGTGGTTCCCCAATCTTTGGGTACATCCACTTTCCCCCTTCGCCTATCTAGCAGTGTACTAGATTCGGCCAAACTTCTCCACTGTCTCAGAACCCAAACAGGTTCCTACACCTCAGGCCCAAAGCCTTACACCTCAGCTTTCTCCAAAGCCTACACTCAGCCACAAAGGCCTACACTCAGCCACCCAGGCCTACACTCAGCCAATCAAGGCCTACACTCAGAGTTCTTCAACTCCTACACTCAGGCTCTCAAGCCCTACCCTCAGCCTTTATAAATTTAGGCTTACAATGCACTCAGATCCAAAGATCCTACAAGTTAAAATAGTATTACAACAAATAACTCAACAACTCAGAAAATAAGAGAGGAGTTGTGAGTTTCTTGCTGAGTTCTTGGAAGAACTCAGATAGATCCAAACTGACTTAGCTTCCTTCAAAGCTTCTTGAGTAGAACTGAATAAGTCTGAATCCTCTGCAGTTGTTCCTTGACCTCTGCTTCTTAAGATCCAGATGCCTCTGAATCCTTCTTCTCAGCCTAGTTCCAAAGACTGAATTCTTGATTGGAGCTCTCTCTCTCCAACTTCTTAGATCTGCAGTTGGACTGCCAGATCTTCTTGTGTTGATACTCTGTGTACCACTTTTCTGATTACTTGAATAATCTGATCAATTACTTCAAATAGCTTCAACAACTACTTCTGTAAACTGTGAGTGCCTATTTATAGGCATTCTTCATGGTAACCGGCTGGTCCGGTTCATAACAGACTTCTGACTTCCCTGACAGTTGCTGTAGACCGGCTGGATCGGCAACTATCATGTCAACCAGTCACTTCTTGAAATTCTCTAACTGTCAGATAGTGTCGAGACTTTCTGTTCTTAAGTGTCGACACTTATAGACCAAGTGTCGACACATGCTGTGTAAGTGTCGACACAAGTCTACAAGGTGTCGACACAACTCCTTGTATGTCTCGACACAGATTCTTCTGCATGTGTTGACACTGAAATTGAGTGTCGACACAAGTACTTGTTCTTCATTCTTTAACTGTATTCTTCTAAGTGTCGACACATCTCTTTTGTGTCGACACAACTTCTTGTGTTGAATCTGTCAAGTGTCGACACTGCTTCTTGGTGTCGACACAAGTCTTCAATATAGATTCTTCAGCTGAGTGTCGACACATTCCCTTAGTGTCGACACTTGTACTTAGAATATTTTTGTAGATATTTCTGTTCTTTGCTAAGTGTCGACACAGCTCCTTGTGTCGACACTTCCTTCCAGTGTTGAGTCTTTAACTGTGTGTCGACACATTGTTCTGAGTGTCGACACATACTTTAAATGTTGACTTCTCTGATGGTGTGTCGACACATTGTGTTGAGTGTCGACACATACTTTAAATGTTGACTTCTCTGATGGTGTGTCGACACATTGTGTTGAGTGTCGACACATACTTTAAGTGTTGACTCTTCTGCATAGTGTCGACACTTTGTGTTGAGTGTCGACACTTACTTCAAGTGCTGACTCTTCTGCATAGTGTCGACACTTTGTGTTGAGTGTCGATACTTGTACTTGGACTCTGCAGACTTTTGCTGAGTGTTGACACAGCTCCAAGTGTCGACACTTTCTGGTGTAGACACTGCTTCACTGGGTGTCGACACAGCTTCTTGTGTCGACACTTTCTGTCTGCACTTATCTTCACTGAGTGTCGACACAGCTCCTTGTGTCGACACTTTGTGTCTGGTGTCGACTCTTCATCCTAGGTGTCGACACAATGACTCCAAGTGTCGACACTGCTTGTCTGGGTGTCGACACAAGCTTTCTCAAGTGTCGACACTTTCCCTCTGGGTGTCGACACATGGACTTAGAAAGTTTTAGCTTCAGTCCAGTGAATACCTAACCTGCACAAGTAACTCAAACATACATCAAATACATTATGATGTATATCATTGAGATGGGTGAGGCTTCTTCAAATCAGGTACATTTGACCAATGTACCCAACAGCCAGAAAGGATTTCAGGAAAAGATCATGCAAAGAGCATGACAAGCCAAGGTATGACAAATAAAATAACAAATAGATTATTTGCTTTGGTTGTAGGAAACCAGGCCACATTGTGCCTGACTGTCCAGAGAATAAAAACAAAGACAAAAAGGACAGGAAAGAAAGGAGAAAAGAAAAGGACTTTAAGAAAAGCAGCAATAGAAAACCCTCCTCCAGCAAGAACAAACATACAAGAAAGGGATTTGTTGCTGAAACTTGGAGTGAGACAGAAGAAGAATCTGAAGCTTCATTCAGCTCAAGTGATGATGAAGATGATGATGATGAAAAGGAATTCTGCATGATGGCTATCAATGCCTCATAACAAAGTTCTGATGCAGAAGTGTCAGAATCTGAATCAGAGACTCAATCTGAAGAGGACCAGGTAATAAGTTCTTTTGATTTTAATTCTGAGGACTTCAAGTGTGAGTTTAAAGCACTATGTTTAGATTTATTAAAATCTGAGAAGGAAATCATTTCTCTCAGAAATCAATTATCTGAATACAGTACTTTAAAATCAGAAAACCTCAAACTCTCTGAGGAGTTGGAATGCTGTAGGGAGCAGATAGCTTCACTGAAGTGAACTATCAGAGGCCAAGAAGCTTGAAGAATCCCTCAATGGGAGAAGTATCAAGCTAATGGACATCACAAGCACAGTTAACTCAAGATTCAATAGTACACTGGGCTTGGGTGCTTCATCCAGCCAACCTATAGTACTAACAACCCTAATTAAATTTATCTCTGATAAAGGTAATGGAGTTGTAAAGGTAGCTAGGAAGAATTCTGACTTACCCAAGAAAACAAGAGTTCAACAGAAATCGTCGAACGGAGCTAGACGATCATCGAATGCAGATCAACGATCTCAGGCTAAATCGTCGAACTCAGGTCGACGATCTCTAAACCCTGAACTCTGCCACAGTCGATCTTCGAACGGAGCTCGACGATCTGACCCAAGATCGTCGAACTCAGCTCAACGATCGTCGAGCAGATATTAGAGTTTTGAAAACTTTTTCAAAGGTAAATCAAATTCCAAACCTAGGGGTCCTTCATCCCAAAGATTTAACCCTTATACTGAATGGATAATACCTCCAAGGAGATATCATCCTGAAGGTTATAAGAGTCAACCAGGGATGTCTTTTATTTCTGAGTTCAAAGGTTATCAACCTAGGCCCAAGGTAAACTGGGTCAAAAACAAGTAAATTGTTTTATGTGCAGGTGAAGACCTATCCAACATCAAACCAGCAATGGTATTTTGATAGTGGGTGCTCAAAGCACATGACTGGACACAAGGACAATTTCACATCCTTCAAAGCCAAGCTTGTACCCAAAGTAATATTTGGTGATTCAAACTTTGGACTAACAAAATGATATGGTGCAGTCCAGATTGGCACAGTCACATTCAAGAAAGTAGCCTATGTGGAAGGACTGAAGCACAACTTGATCAGCATCAGTCGACTATGTGATGAAGGCTACCAAGTGACTTTCAGCAAATCCTTATACAAGATCAAATCAGAGGACAACACCACTGTGTTGACAGGTAAAAGAAAAGGTAACATCTATCTTGTAGATTTTCTTTCAACCAAGGTAGATATTTGCTTGTTTAACTCTATTAGTAGACCTAATGAACTATGGCATAAGAGACTAGTACATATAAACCTTAGAACCATTGCTAGGCTATACAAGGACAACCTTGTTAGAGGACTACCTTCTGGCCCCTACAAGAAGGAAGGACTCTGTAGGGCTTGTCAATTAGGCAAGCAAACCAAAAATAGTTTCAAGTTACTTAATAAGAGTGATTCACCTAGGATTTGGTATCTGTTACACATGGATCTTTTTGGACCCATTACAGTACAAAGCTTAGGAGGGAAATGTTATACTTTAGTGGTTGTAGATGACTTCTCTAGATGCACATGGGTGTTCTTTCTGAGAAAGAAGTCTGATAACTTTAAGTGTTTGACAAAGTTTCTCAAATGCATACAGAGTGAGTTCAATACTTACATTGCCCTGATTAGAAGTGATCATAGGACAGAGTTTGATTCTCTTCTTATGCAAGAGTTCTGTCATAGTGAAGGGATCAGACACACTTTCTCAGCTCCTAGAACTCCTTAACAAAATGGGGTAGCTGAAAGGAAAAATAGAACACTTATTGAATCTGCTACTACATTGTTGTCAGATGCTCACCTTCCTCTATCCTTTTGGGCAGAGGCAGTGAACACCTCCAACTATGTGTTGAATAGAAGTTTAATACATAAACTGAAGGGCAAGACTCCCTATGAATTACTCAAAGGGAAGAAACCTAAAGTAGATTACTTTAAAATTTTTGGTTGTATTTGTTACATTCATAATTATGACAAGAAATACTTAGCTAAATTTCAAGCTAAAGCTGATGAAGGAGTGTTTCTGGGATACTCCATGATCAGTAAAGCTTATAGGGTATATAATAAATCAACTCTCAAAATTGAAGAATCTGTTCATATATCTTTTGATGAATCTAACATGTCTTTCAAGGAGAAGAATACTTCTACCATAGAACCTTTGCAGGTGAAGATGAAGAAGACATTCAACATCTTGAAGTGAAACTTCTTGAAGAGTCAGTTGTTGTACCACTAGAGGAAACAACAACACAGGTTGGTGAACAATCAACATCTCCTGTTGATTTAGTAACATCAAGAGACCATTCAATCTCCCAAGTGATTGGAGAAATCTCAGCTGGTGTGCAAACCAGAAATCAGGTCAACCAAAACCTGATGCACACTTACTTTCTTTCTCAAATTGAACCTCAATCCATTCAAGATGCAGAGCAAGATCCACACTGGATCATTGCAATGCAAGAAGTGTTGCATCAATTTGAAAGGAACAATGTTTGGGAACTAGTACCAAGGCCAAAGGATCACTCCATTGTGGGAACAAAGTGGGTGTTCAGAAATAAATTGGATGATCAAGGAGTGATTGTAAGGAACAAGGCAAGGCTAGTTGCTCAAGGGTACTCTCAAGAAGAAGGGATAGATTATGACCAGACCTTTGCACCAGTTGCAAGGTTAGAGGCCATAAGAATCTTCTTAGCATATACAGCACACAAAAGATTCAATGTATACCAGATGGATGTAAATAGTGCTTTTCTCAATGGAGATATCAAAGAAGAAGTCTATGTCAGACAACCCCCAGGTTTTATCTCTTCAACTCATCCTGATTATGTTTTCAAATTACATAAAGCATTATATGGTCTAAAGCAAGCTCCTAGAGCATGGTATGAGACCCTAGCATACTTTCTTCTAAAAATGAGTTTATAAGGGGTAGAGTAGAACAAACTCTTTTTATTAGAACCCATAAGTCACATACCCTACTAGTACCAAATCTATGTAGATGATATTATATTTGGTTCTATTATTCAAATTTGTGCAGAAGGTTTTCCAACCTAATGCATTCTAAAATTGAAATGAGTAGCATGGGTGAACTATCCTTCTTTCTAGGATTGCAAATCAAACAACATGCTGAAGGCATATTTATTTCTCAAACCAAGTATGTAAAAGAATTGGTTAAGAAATTTGGTATGTCTGAAGCATCATGTATGAAAACACCTATGCCTACTAAAGCTGTATTAGATGATGATGAACATGGGAAACCTGTTAATCAGACCACATATGGAGCAATGATTGGCTCTTTATTGTACCTTACAGCTATTAGACCTGACATAATGTTTGCTACATGCATATGTGCTAGATTATAAGTGAGCCCTAGAGAGTCACACCTAACCTTAGTAAAAAGGATTCTTAGGTATGTAAAAAGTTGTCCAAATCTAGGTCTCTGGTATCCAAAAGATTCAGCATTTGACTTAACTGGATTTTCAGATGCTGATTATGCTGGATGCAGAATAGACAGGAAAAGCACCAGTGGATGCTAGATTCCTTTCAGTGTATAGAGTGTTTCTGGTCTCTCAGCTGTGCTCGACGATTTTCCCCCAGATCGTCGAACGGAGATTGACGACTTCCGAAATCATCGACCAGAGTTCAGCGCTTCTCAGATAGTGTTAAACTATCTTTCTTCAGGTCAGCGATCGTCGAACGGAGCTCGACGCTCTCGAATATCGTCGAACGGAGATCGACGATTTTGATGACCTTTCAGTTTCCTTTAGAAGCCCAGATCGTCGAACTGAGTTCAACGATCTTTCCTTTTCTACGTCGAACCCTAATATAAAACTCAATTTTTCGGTCGTCGTTCTCCCTTTGCGCTTTCATACTCTCTGCAAATTTTCTCTTTCCCTCTAAACTTCTCTACACTTGGTTGTTTTTTTGTCATTTTTGCAGGAATCAATGGCAGTCTCAGTCGCCATCTTGGCCGCAATGAAATTTGACGCTGGATTTGATATCGACATGGATTCTTTCAACAACAGCGATCAAATCTTCAAGGATATTCTGGAACTTTTCAAAAAATAACAGCTAGTTACCATCATGTCTACAAGGATCAAATTAGCTGCAGATGAGATAAATGAATGGGTGTATACTGCCCATAACCTGGATCAGAATACAGTGGTTGGAAGCATCTCAGGAACCCAGGTATCTCTAACACCTGCTGCTTTGACAGAGGTTTTTCAATTAAAATCTGGAGACGATTCTGTTGAGCTTTCTGGAGAGGAATTTTCTAATATGCTTGAAAAGATGGGACACTTAGAAGCAAACCCTAGCAAATTTCATAAGAAAAATTTGTCTGTTGAGTACATATTTCTAGCTGATGTTGTTGGAAAAGTGTTGTTGGCAAAACACTCAGCTCATGATACCATATCAAGGTATCAGCTCTGTCTAATGGGTGCCCTGGTGGGCAAGAAGCAACTCAACTGGGGAAAAATTTTCTTTGATTTGATTAAGAAAAAGATTAACAAGAACTTTGTTAATTTTGGAAGGATTTTAGGACTGTTCCTTCACCATAGATGCCCTGCACTGCTTATTTCCAGTGGGATGCACATCAATGCCTCCAAGAGGCTCACCTGTACCCTATTTGGAAAATGGGACAGGCAGATTGTCAAGCCCAGCAGGCCCTCTACAATTTCTACTTCAGGCACAAGAACTGCTTCAGTCTCTTCCTCTCAGGTTTCTGCCCCTGCAGAAGACTTGCCTGCTTCTTCTCCTCCTCCTCCACCTCTTGTTTCATCTACCACAGTCACATCCACCATCACAATTTCCACCCCATCTCCAACTTCAATTCCTTCTCCAACTCCACCATTCACTGAAGAACTCTTCCTTCCTCTACATCACTACCTACACCTGGATATTGATTCATCCTCTCATATTCCATCTTTCACTCTTATAGATGATTCCTATATGGATGATTCTCCTTCATCCCCTCCTGATCCACCATCCTCATCCACCTCTTATCAACAACTACTTCAGGACATTATTGCTCAACCATCCTTCACACCATCCATTTCCATTCCACTATCTTCCATCTCCACAATTCCAATTTCCCAACCATCATTTCCACAATCCACAGGTTCTCCACCAACATCTCCTGCTGCTCCACCCTTCATTTCTACCTCATCTATCCCTACCTCTACTCAAGTCCCTCTTGAACAAGTAGATCTTCCAGCACTTGCAGACAAGTTATATGAGCTGATAGCTCCAAGGCTATCCCTCTTGCTGGAGACCTCTTTGGCTCCCCTTCTAAAAACAGTTTAGGAACTGTCTGCTAGGCTTTCTTCTTTTCTTCCTCCTCAGGCAATCCCTTCTTATGGGTGCCTTGATCCAGTTCTCACTGAATCTAGGCAGGGGGAGATGCCTTATGAAGTTGAAAGATTGCCTGCTGTAGCATCCTCAGTCCAAGCTCCAGTAGTTCCAGTTGCATTCATCACAGTGGACCTCAGGTCACTGTTGTCAACTTTTGATTCTGTGTACTTCAAATACCTTCCAGTCCAGCATTCTGAAGATATTACTAAGGCCATTGTGCCTATTTCCAGATGTGACCCCAGCTTGATAAGCTCTTATATAAATTCCTTCAAGGCTGTTGACACTGCTTCTTCTACTGCTCCTACTGTTGATACTGATGTTTCTGTTAGTTCTGATAGTGCTGTTTTTGAGGACATGCATATGACAGAGGCATTTGTTTTTGAGCCTGCTGTTACTGCTGCTGTTGCTCCTTCTGAAGTTGATTTTCTAGTTTCATCTGTTACTACTGCTGCTATTACTGCTGCTATTTCTGAACCTGCTGCTGTCATAACTCCTTTTGCCAGTGTTGCTTCTACTCCACTTCCTGATGTTACTGCTACTACTGTTGCTGTTTATGTTGTTTCTTCTGCTCAGTCTCAACAACAAAAAGATTATCTCAAAAGGATTGATGCAGTGTATGATAATCCTCCAAGCTCAGACAGTGATCAGTTTAGGTCTGACTCAGATGATTCCTCTGCAACAATTGTAAGGAAAAGGAAAGCCAGAAGCAAGGCTATGAAAAGAGTCCCTCTAGAGAAAGTAAAAGATACAAATGACATTCCATACTACATACTGCATGAATGCCCTATCACAGAACCTTGGATGCAATACTCCAGGAATCAACTGAAGGCTATGAAGAAGAAAAGAAAGTATGACAAAGGATCTTCACATTTCAATCCTCCTCCTCCTCCTCCTTCACCTAATGCAGGTGCAGGTGGAAGTTCTACTTCCCAATCCTCTGCCTGAAGCTAAACTTCATATCAACCTCAAGGAAGATCCCAGTATAGAGGAAATCAATCTAGAGGTTACCAGTCTAGAAGAGGACAGTATAGAGGAAATCAAAGAGGACATAGAATATATTCCAGGCAACATCCTTATCAAAGGGAAGGATAAGGTCCATCTGACACTACTTCTGGTCCCTTCCCTTATAAGCTGAAAGAACTAGTCTCCTCCAGAGCTCCTCTAGATAATCCTTCAAATAGATATGAGCCACCTGTTCCATTTGAAGATCCAGAAAATAACCCCACCTCATGGACAGCAAGAATGAAAGAACTGGCTGTTTTGCACCAAATCAAGAAGGCTAGAGAACAAGGAAGAGATACTTCAAATATCACTACTTTATCAGATCAAAGAAAGAAAGAACCTGAGAGATACTCCTCCAGTAAATTTTTGATTCAGAAAGCTATATGAAGCTGCATCCAGAAGTTGTAGTGCCCAGGCCAAAGCAACAAACCTCTCTAGGTGAAGCTGATGATAGAAGATATAAGAAAGAAGCTCTCAATCCCAATAGAGAAATAGTTCTCATAAAGAGCAAGGAAAAGGAATGATTCTGTAAGATGACAGTATATTTTGTTTTTTGAACTATCTGAGATAATGTATGTGTTTCTGCAATGTCTTGTTTTTTATATTTTTGCTTTGTATGTTTTTATTTTTCCAATATCTGTAAATAGTAATGCTAACCCAAATAGGGGGAGATTGTTGGAACACCCTATTACTGATTTGGGCAAGGATCACTATGTCTTTTAGGAAATCTATTTTGACCTCCTTGTATAGACCTAAAGGTCAATTAGAATTGAGTCTAAGAGTTTGTATTTAGGTTTGAAAGCTGCACTCAAGACCAAATATTTTAGTTCAGGAGACTAAGTCATTTCGTCGAGCTCAGGACGACGAATTGTCGAACTCCATTCGACGATCGCTAAGCTCACTTCGACAAATCATCGAAATCCATTCGACGATCTCTGAGCTTAACTTCAACGAGTCATCAAACTCCATTCGACGATCTTCGAGCTCAGATCGACGTTCTTGTCTCCAGTTTGTTTCTCTATCTCTGAGCTCAGTTCGACGATAGTTGAGCTCAGATCGACGATCTCTGTTTCAGTATAAGTCCAGTCTCTGAGCTCAGTTCAACGATAGTAGAGCTCAGGTCGACGTTTTTCTGGAGAGATCGACGTTTTTCAAGATTCAAATTCAGACAGTTATGGAATTACTCTCAGCATTTATTTCAAGGATCTTGTAGCCGTTTTCAATTAATCTGGAGCAAGTTTCAAGGGATTTTCAAAGGAATATTTTATTGAACTTTCCTCCAGAAGACAAAATGCAGTTAAGGAAGTCATTTATGATAGGCTAACGGCTATCTTAGACAGAGAAATATCCATCCAGATCTAAGGAATAAAAGATCAGTTTTTCATCACCACTTAAGGAGAATACACACAGAACATCATCAACAAGTGAATAATAACAAGAAAAAGAGCTGCAGAAACTCTTAGTCTTACAATTCACACAAGAATGCCATCACAAAAGGAGATCAACATACTGAAATTTTTAGATCCCTTTTGATTCCAGTGTTCAAAGGCCATCATCTCTCAATACTCCAAACAACACACATTTCAGCTACTGCTGAAATCATCTTTTGCTGGAGATCAAATTTTCTGAAGGCCTATCACCCTACTCCAAAGCTTCACTTCCTGAACAACTCAAGATCTCAGGGGGAGCTTTGACAACATCCACTATCTTCTCTCTGATTGTTGACAGAGAAGATCATCTCATCCCTCTCTCTCTCTCTCTGCTGTAAAGGGTTTATCAAACTCCCTTCAAAAGTTTGTGATGGTTTCTGAGACCTTGTCAAAACTCAGTGGTGGCAAGACACCTGATCAAAAAAATCTGGTTTGGTTTTTGAACACCTTATCAAAAGCTCATTAGTGCCCAGGACACCTGATCAACTCATCCTGCAGTGGATTCCTACCTAGGGTGGTAGATGAGTGGATGTACCCAGATTGATTTGGGAACCACTATAGCTCCTTGTGTCATCTGGTTGCTTACTTTCTTCTGTTTTCTGGCTGTGGTTTGTGATTGCTTTTTGATTAGATAGTTGCTGTAGTTCAATTGCTTCCATATTCACTTAGGAATACAACAACAGTTGTAAAAAGTTTTTAGCAAGCACCATACTCTATTCACCCACCCCCCTCTAGAGTATATCAGATCTAACTTGCACTTTCAAACTTTGCAATCACAATCACATCACAAATGCCAGTATCCACCAGATGCTCCGTGCACTCAGGGCACCTTTTTAGTGTACCGGATATCCCAGTCGTACACCGCCGATCAGGGGTTATTAACTTGTTAGCTGGCCGGTCCTAGTCACCACAACACGCATGCTGTGAGCATTCCGCCCAAACCATTTAGAGGTACTAACCCCACATTAAAGTTGAGCATTTATATCGACCCACCACTATGGTGTAGCAAGCCGGGTATGACCGCAGCCCCCTTTTGCATTGCCACTAATCGACCACCCAAAATAACCAGGTAGAGGTCAGCCTTTTCCCGTGCTCAAATCATCAATACCGCAGCTTGACGCGAGTCGGCTTTCCCTCCTGATCAGCCGCAGCTTTTCAGCGTTCTCGCAGAACAAATAGCACCCGCAGTGCTCATAACACAAGAAGCTTAACCAAAGCCTCCACACATCCATAACCAATATTCATTCAGCTACACAACCATTCAATCAAAGCATCAACCTCTCACAGCATCAAATTCACCGAGTCTTCTCTGGTTTACCCATGATCATCACCAATCCAGACTACCTATCCAGATGGGCTTCACACAGCATGCCTATGTCGTACACCACACTTTCGGCTCTAGATGTAGACTCAACCAAGGAATCACTTCCGTGATCCACGTCTTGGAGGAGGATTTCACGTACATGCATAAAGAGACTACTTTGATGCCCAAGAAGGAGATCGTTACCCTTGAAGATCACTTTGGAGCCATGTGTAATATCCCATTTCCAACTAGACCCCTAAGAATGGTTTTAGCCATGACTAGGTCATGACAAACCCTAGGAAGCCAGAAATGGGCCAGGAGATAGGGGACAAAAAGGTGGGAGACCATCATGGTCTGCAGATAGTAGAACTCTAAACAATGGCTTAGGATGACCATGGGCTACACCTTAACCCCAAGACCCTACCACAACACCCCTAATACTTGGGAGACCCATTAGAGCCAAAAGGACCCATTAGGGTCAACCCAAGAGGCCCAGTTGACCAAGGTCAACCCTAGCCCTAAATGGGTCAAACTAGCCTACTTAGGGCCAACTGACCTACTCCTAGCCTAAAGGACCCCTCCTATGCCCTCCTAACCCTAAAGTGAGGTCAATGGGTCACTAAGGACACATTGGGGTCAGCCCTAGAGGCCAGGTTGACCAAGTTAACTCAAGCCCTAACCTGGTCAAAGTACCCTTACTAAGGGTATGTGACCTCCAAAGTATAGGGTAACCCTACATAACCCTACCTAGACCCTAAGGGAAGCCAATGGGTCACCCAGGACCCATAGGGGTCAACCCAATTGGTCATGTTGACCCAAGTCAACTCTAGCCCTAAAATGGTCAAAGTGCCCTTGCCAAGGGACATGTGACCCCCAAGATGCCCAACCAACCCTACTCAAGTAACACTAGACCTTAAGGGAGCACAATGGGTCACCCAGGACCCAATGGGGTCAACCCAATTGGTCATGTTGACCCAAGTCAACCCTCATTTAGGTCAAGTCAAACTTAACCCAAAAGGGCTAACCCAAGCCCAAGCCACTTATCCCCTAGGCTATACCCATTCCCATGACCATCATAATCAAGTGGGCTGCATTTAGCTTGTGAGGTTGACTAGTCAACCAGGGGTGACTAGGAGAGAGAAAGGAGCCCCCTCCATGATAATGGAGGAGAGAGAAAATGAGGAAGAAGAAGGGGAAGAGAGGGGCCGGCCAAGGAAGGCTAACAGCCACCAATTATGGCTGTAATCAACTCCTCTAGGGGAGAGGAGTTGATTCCAGCCATTTCCCGGCCACCAAGGGGTGGGTTCAGCCCCCCTCCACACAACCCGAGCCACACCTTTAATGGTGTTAATGGCCATTGAAGGACCAGCCTCCCCTCTCCCCCATTTGCCATTTAAACACCTTCAGGGAGCCGAGGGGATCATTTTAGAGCGTTTACCTGGAGGAGACGAGCCATTCCACTGTGTAGTTGCAGAAGCCGAGCGCCGCCGCCGTCGTCCATGGCATCCCGCCGCTCCTCTCGCATCCAGGCCGCCAGGAAGGTCCTCCCCCTCTCCTTAACCCATGGTTAGATCATAGCAATCGATAGGACCAAGGTTCGGGCTCAATTGAGCGCGATCCGATTCGGTTTTCATGGATTTTTCTGAAGAAAACTCACCTCTCGGGATCGCCGGAAAAGGGGTTTCCGGCGGCCAAGCCGCCGCCTGGGGATGGCCACCACCTCAACGGAGGTGGTGGAGCCGGTGGCCGGCCGGGGAGGTGGTCGGGTCGCCGGCAGTAGCGTTTGGAAGTGGCTCCAGGCGGGATGAATCCTGGCCGTCGGCTCAAGGAAGAAGATGAAGGGATTCCATCCCTTTTGCTTCAAGATTCGTGCGGGCCTGATTTTAAACTATAGGAATTAATTTATATTAATGCAATTCTGTCACAGTTTTTGATATTAATGGTTTTAAACTTTAAAAATACTTAGGATCTCCTAGTGGAAAATACTTCAACATGAAAGTTGTAGTTCCTTGAGTCTACTTTATTTTAAAATTAGTTTGAACCCTTTTGGGTGTAAGGTCTGACCAGGGCACCCATTTTGGTGGGACATACCCTTAGGGCTAGGCAGTCATTAAATTGGGTGCCCACCCTTCACCCCTAGCCCAAATTAGTTGAAAGTTTGGCAGAGAGTCCATCCTAGCTATACCTAGGGCCTGCCAAAAAATGGGAATTTTTGGAGAAAATATTTCTATAGTTTTTGTAAACATTTAATAATTATTAAATAAATTAACTAAGTGCCCTAAACACCTCCAAACCCTCCCAAATTTTGGTGAGTGGTCCCTGGGTTCATTTTAGGTATCTGTATAAAATTTCATTTAATTTGGATGTGTTTTGAATAGGTTTTGACCCAACCCTAACTATACCTTTATAAGGGCATTTTGGTCAAAGGTTGCACTTTTGGTTTTGAGTGACCAAATCACCTCAACAGAGGCTGAAATTTGGGCCACTGACTTGTTAGGGCACTTATCACCTCCCTATGGAATATGGGACAGTGAGGAATAGATTGCCCTAAGTTCCAAGGTCAAACCCTAAGGAGGGACCTTTTGGCCTTGTGAAGGGTATGAGTCCTAAACACCTTGGATGAACTCCAAATTTTGCAAGGTGGTTCCTAGGATATATAGAACCCACTTTTAAAAATATTAGCTAATTTTGAAAAGGATAGGGCCCCAAAACCCTAACCCTAGCTTAGGACCTAAAACTTGTAGTGTAAGTTTAGGTTAGCTAAACATCTTGAAACTTAACCAAATTTGGGTAGTGAGGGGATTTGGGTATGTTGAGCCTCTGATAATTTAATTGAGGAATTTTGGATAATATTTTTAGCACTTCATTTGTAATCAATAGTAATGCCCTAATAATTATTTTGGCTATTGTGGTCTCACTGCCCATAGAGAGGGTATGAAACATGGGCATAGTTAGTTTTAGGTTATAATAATCTTATATGAATTTTGTTAGAATTTTTGGATATCTATTTAGGGCATCTACTTTACAAGTGCTTTATTTTGATTACATATTAAATAATTCTTGTCAGAGGCCATTACTTACTGAAAAACCATGAAACTTGCTTCATAGTGTTTTTAGCTCAATGTTATCATATGGCAATTTTTGTGGAAATATGTGATGTCTGATTATCATACTTTGTTCATTAACCCTTAAATTAGAGAATTCATAAGAAAATCAAATATAGCCTTATTTCCAAATGATAAATTATGAAACTTTTTCTAGGGTACTTTTAGGCCATCACAATCATTCCTGAATTTTCTCTGAATTTTTGGAGGTGTTATTACTATAGAATCTTTTAAAATGACTTTTTATGGGGCATCTTTGAAATTAAATTTAAAGGCCTAAACCTTGCTGAAAAATTGGAAGACTTAGGATTTAGAGTTGATTAAGCATTTTGTAAATATCATAAATTTAGTGTATTATTATCTTGTCTGAAAATGGTACTTCATGTTCAAATCGGGGCCTTTTGGGACACTAGAATAAATAAATTAATTATCAGACAAATTAGGAAAATTATGGATTTCTGGATTTATGCTTCAAATGTCTTTTTAGATCTCTAATAATTATCCTAAGGGTACTGGATGAATATTTCATGTACTTCCCTTTTTACGGGTCATGTAGCTTAAGTGGTCTGCATATAGCAAAACTGCAGGATTTCATTTGGATGTGAATTAGGGCACGTACGATGGGCCTTGGTGGTTTGCTGTAAGGACAAGTGGAAGGGGCTGCATCTATGGAAGATGAGTGAGTAGGGTGTGGTTTTATCTAGGGTTTATAGGCGTTCGGGTCCGACGAAAGATCGTCCCACCCAAGGAAGAGTTGGAGTCAAATTACCCTAGGATTAGCATATCGAAATATGAGGAAATAATGGGTAAGGGAATCAACCAATAATAAAATAAGTACCTTGCGAAAGGGAACGCTGGGCGTAATCCCAACACAGTTCCTAGTGCCCCTTGAGAGCCCTTCACAGGGAATACCGGGGGCAGTCCTGGGTTAACGTAAACTGTTTAACAAGCTGAAAAGAGTAACTTAGTAATTAGGGTTGCACACTCCACAACACTGATGGCACCAGAGGTTGGTTAGGAGCTTCGGCTCGGATGGTTAAAAGGCGGACTTTGGGTCCGGGGAGCTTCGGCTCGATTGCTTGAGTCGGACGTGTTGGTCCGGGGAGCTTCGGCTCGATCCTTGATTACGCTAATTTGCATGTACATAACAGGAAAGGAAATTAAGGTGGTGGGTCTTCGGTATTGGAGGGTCGATGCACCGACGCCAATATGTTGACTCGGCAAGTGTGGTTAGCACTTCGCCAACAGAAGTCCGGTGCGCCAGCCGGCAAGAGTACGCAGGAGTCCGCTTCGTGCACCAAGCGTTGAGGCGTACGATAGGTCTGACCGGTAGTGCTTTACTGGTTTAGAGATGGGCGAGGCCCAACCCACCGCTTCCGTCTGCCACTACGGAGGTATCCTGGGAGGTTACGGCTCCAAAAAGGGGGAACTAAAGGTCTGTGTGCACAGAGTCGGGTGTGTGTGTTGCACTTGCATGTCCATCATACCCACTTGAATGTCATAGCATATTCGTTACCTTAAACCTTGACACCTAAAGTATAAGTGGAATGGGACGCTTATACTTTAGGACCTGCAAAACGACCCCTTAGTCTATAAGCTTGTGTGGGCAAGTTTATAAATTAAGGTTAATTTTGATATATTTAGTTACTGCTGTTTGACCACCGACACCCCAACGTATAAATCGGTATGGGACTTTTTATACGATGGGAGCCTTGCAAAAGACCCCTTGGCTTATGTGTTTTTCACATAAGTGAAGGTTACATTTCAGATTACAGCTTATTGTCTTTATATGCTATAGAACTTGCTAGAATAGGACCGCTGCCATCTGCTTTTGATATTCTCCACCTTCAAGTCCTCCCCTTTCTTCCTCTCCGCTCGGTGCCTAGGAGCCGTGGGGGAAGGGGTGGGGGATGATAGGACTTAGTCTTTTAGACTAACGGTTTTCGAACCGCATCATTTAGGGGATCGCGGAGACCAGCATGGAGGAGCAGCCCTAGAAACTGGTGCGCTTGGAGGTGGGGCAGTCTAGCTCCGGAGTTCACACAGCCGGGACTGTGAGTCTCGACCCTGAGTAGTTTTCTACTTTTGTTTCTGCATGAGAGATCTTGTAGTGAGGATTTGATGTACCGGGCATAAGCCCGTTTTGCTACTCCGATGTTACTTTCTGTGGACACTCCCTTCGTGGAGATATATTTACTATGTCATGTGATTCTCTGTGGACAGATAGTTTACATTTACTTCACTATTATGCTACTTTTCTGTGATCGAAATGGCCGGCAGAATCGGCGCTTTGTGGTGATGACGCTTCAGGGCGTGAAGGAGTCACCGCAAAACGGCGGTTCTGGGCCTAAGACCCCGGAGTCGAAAGAGAAAAAAAAAGGGGGTCTTACAAGTGGTATCAAAGCGAGGTTTCGATCCTCGGACCTGTGGGTTATGGGCCCACCACGCTTCCGCTGCGAGTCCGGGGTTCTCCTATAACAAGAGCCACCAGACCAGCATCAGGATGGCGCCTTACGAAGCCTTGTACGGGAGGAGATGCCGGACCCCGCTTTCTTGGATTCAGAACGAAGATCCGAAGGTGTTGGGGTCAGAGTTTGTTGAAGACACCGAGGCACAGGTGAGGCTGATCAGGGACAGGATGCTTCGAGGCACAGAGTAGACAGGCTAAGTACTATGACGCCCGGCATCGGCAGGTGGAGTTCCAGGTGGGGGACCGTGTGTTTCTGAAGATCTGGCCCATGCATGGAGTCTCGCGGGTGCGTGGTCGGAGGAAGAAGCTCAGTCCTAGGTACATGGGCCCTTATAGGATCCTGGAGCGGATCGGACCCCTAGCCTACCGGCTGGAGTTACCACCAGTCCACCGACGCCAATACGTTGATGGAGTACAAGTTTTAGCCAGACCTGGAGTACAAGTTTTAGCCAGACCTTGCATGTATTTAAAACCATGAGGGTTGACTTAGGTGATAAGTGCCTAGGTACATGGGCCCTTATAGGATCCTGGAGCGGATCGGATCCCTCCCTCCCTGAGGGGAGAGTAAGAATGGGAGCCGAGGTCAGCCGATCCTTCAGCTCCTGGAAAGCTGCCTGACTCAATAAAAGAGCAGACCTCGATCGAAAAGTAACAGTCCACAACCCTAGGCCACCCCCGCGCGAGTTTAGTTTGGGGACAAACTAAGCAGCGGAAGCAGTGGTGTGCCCATATGGGGGATCACATGTAAATTGTCCACTTTTATTGAGTCGATTACCTATTAATGTAGCTCGTTTTGCAGCCCCCAGCTCAGCCCACCCCACAAGGTGGTGCTCAGCAGACTCCAGACATTGCACCACCTCCCATGGTCCCCACACCTTTCCTTCAGTCGGACATGGGGCAGACCCTTACAGCCATCCTTGAGGCCTTCCGGGCTCAGCAGGCTCCAGCCCAGCAGCCAAACCCAGGGGCCAACTGGATGAGCACCTTCCGAGGACTCTCTCCCCCATCATACTTGGGGACAGAGTCGGCAGTGCGGACAGAGGAGTGGCTGGATGTTATGTACGAGATGTTGACTGGGATACGATGCCCTTGGGAGGAGAGGGTGGCCCTAGTGGTATCTTGCTTGGAGTCACATGCTAAGCGGTGGTGGAAGACGCTGTTGGACACGACTTTTGCTGATAGGGAGATTGCAGAAATCACTTGGGAAGAATTCAGGGCCACGCTGCTGGAGCACTTTGTTCCTCAGTCGGCCAGGGACGAGTTGGAGGAGCGGTTCTTGCAGCTGAGGCAGGGCACCAGGACAGTGGTGGAGTACTACCGAGAGTTCGATCATTTGGCCCGATATGCGGGCTCCTATCAGCTGGACGAAGCAGGTTACGTCAAGAGGTTTTATAAGGGCCTAAAAGAGGAGTTGAGGGAGGCCCTGCTTTTTGTCTCTGACGGGCCCATCTCCCGGATTTTGGAGATGGCGAAGAGGATTGAGGCCGACTGGCACACCACTCGGGGCCGGAAACGGCAAGCGGAGGACCAGGGCCGGAGGGCCCGAAATGATCAGCGGCGAGGCACCATACCAGATGGAAGGAGGGCAGAGGAGCAGCCTCGTCAAGAGTTGAGGCAGGAGCCGAGAGAGCAGGTGGTTTTGGCCCCTCAACCTCTCCGGATCCAGGAGATGCAGAGACCCCGGGGTATGGCGTATCCCCCGCCGGAGTGCTTCCATTGTCATCAGGTGGGACATCTCCGGAGAGACTGCCCTATGAGGGGGGCACCACCTCCAGCACCACGGGGTGGCCCACCGGCCCAGCATTTCGGAGGTCGAGGATGCGGCCGAGGACGTGGTTACCAGGGAGGCGACCGCAGGCAGAACGGGGAGCAGATTTACGCTTTGGACTTAGCACAGCCCCGGAACCCGGACAGGATTATTGCAGGTATGAGAATAATTTTAGTTTGAATTATTCCCTGCTCATATTAAGTAATGATAGAACTACTACACAACCTAGGTTAGAAAACCTTACACCCAAGTTCTTTCTTAAAACTGATTTAGGAATGGTGATGGTGTGCGGCAAGCCTGCCCATACCCTGTTCGACACGGGGGCATCGCACAACTTTGTGTCGGAGGATTTTGTCAAGGATCTGGACTAGATTCCATGTTATACGGGATTATCCAGGAGGGTGCGTCTCCCCAATGGGATGGAGATACAGTCCACAGAGAAGTGCCTCCTGGAGGTTACCATAGACGGGGTGACACTCGAGGCTCCGGCGACGATCCTGAGAATGTCGGACTTCGACCTTGTCTTGGGCATGACATGGCTTGTCTGGAACCATGCTCAGATTGACTGCCCGACAGGGAGGGTCGTGCTGAGACACGGCGACACTTATGCGACATTCGAAGGTACTACTCCGGTTTCCCGCCGCCTGCTTTCATCTATTCAGGCCGTTAAGGCTCATATGCAAGGGGACGAGGTATATCAAGTATTATTCGAGATGACTGAGGAGAAGGACCTGATTGCTAACATTCCGGTGGTTCGTGACTACGCCGATATCTTTCCGGATAAGCTGCCAGGACTGCCACCGCATAGGGAGAAGGACTTCCAGATTCAGTTGGTACCAGGGGCTAAGCCGGTATCCAAGGCCCCTTATCGGATGGCCCCAAAGGAGTTGGCGGAGTTTCGGACACAGTTGCAGGAGCTGGTGGAAGCAGGATTTGTCAGGCCGAGCTCCTCATCATGGGGAGCTCCTGTCCTATTCGTGAAGAAGAAGGATGGCACTCTTCGCCTATGCATTGACTATCGAGCACTAAACAGGCTGACCGTCCGAAATACCTATCCGCTCCCCAGGATAGACGAGTTGTTCGATCAGCTGGAGGGAGCCCATTATTTTTCGAAGCTGGACTTGAGGTCAGGCTACTACCAGCTGCGGATCCAGGAGGAGGATATTCCGAAGGCGGCCTTTAGTAGCCGATATGGATTGTATGAGTTCATCGTGATGCCCTTCGGGCTCACGAATGCTCCGTCGGCATTTATGAGCCTCATGAACCGGGTCTTCGAGGCTTATTTGGATGTGTTCGTCATAGTATTCATAGACGACATCCTCATCTATTCTAAGACGGAGGAGGAGCACACACGACATCTGACACTGACCTTGGAGAGACTGCGGGAGCATCGCCTTTATGCGAAGTTCAGCAAGTGTCAGTTCTGGTTGAAGGAGGTGGCTTTCTTAGGCCACATTATCAGCGGAGCCGGGCTGGCGGTGGACCCGGCAAAGATTCAGGCAGTCAGGGATTGGCCGCCGCTGAAGACGGCCACAGACGTGCGGAGTTTCCTGGGACTTGCCGGTTATTACCGGAAGTTCGTGGAGGGATTCTCTCGAATCGCCCTCCCGCTCACATCCTTGACGAAGAAGGAGGTACCGTTCGTGTGGACCCCGCAGTGCCAGACAGCTTTCCAGGAGCTGAAGGATCGGCTGACCTCGGCTCCCATTCTTACTCTCCCCTCGGGGAGGGAGGGATTTCAGGTCTACACCGACGCATCATATCAGGGGATGGGAGCGGTGCTGATGCAGAACGGACACGTCATAGCTTATGCCTCCCGCCAGCTGAAGACCCATGAGAAGTACTACCCAGTGCATGACCTTGAGATGGGAGCAGTTGTGTTCGCACTGAAGATATGGCGGCACTACCTTTATGGAGTCCACTGTGATATATACTCCGATCATAAGAACCTTAAGTACGTGGACACGCAGAAGGAACTGAACATCAGGCAAAGGCGGTGGGTGGAGTTTCTATCCGACTATCAGTACGAGATGCACTATCACCCGGGGAAGGCAAACGTGGTAGCAGATGCACTGAGTCGGAGAGCCGCCACAACAAGAGCAGAGCCTCAGTTGATGTCTATGGAGCTGCTGCAGAGACTAGAGGACATGCACATTACTCTGGTGTCGTCTGATGATCCTGAGCTCTATGAGGAGTACTTGGCCGCGATGGGCGTTACCGATGACATCAGAGACCGAGTCAGAGAAGGGCAGAGGCAGGATGCCAAGTTAGAGCCCATCTTCCAAGCTTTGGAGGCAGGCACTGCAGGAGATTACACACTGAGGGACGACCTGGTGTGCTTCAGAGGACGGGTGTATATACCGGAGGGAGGCCAGATCCGGGAGGATATTATGACGAAGGCGCACTGCAGCCGGTATTCTGTACACCCGGGGATCACAAAGATGACGGCTGATTTGAAGAAGACGATGTTCTGGCCGGGCATGAAGAAGGATGTCTCTTACTTCGTGACCCATTGTGGGGCATGTCAGCTGGTGAAGGCGGAGTGCAGGAACCCCGCAGGATTATTGCAGCCACTCCCGGTGCCGGAGTGGAAGTTTGATAACATAGCCATGGACTTCATACATGGGCTTCCCAGGTCTCGGACAGGGAATGACTCGATCTGGGTAATCGTTGATCGGTTGACCAAGGTGGCTCGATTTATACCGATCAGGAAGGACGATTCAGTAGGAATACTGGTGCGGAAGTTTGTGGAGCAGTTCATTCGTTATCATGGCGTGCCCAGGACGATAGTGTCGGATCGGGATGGCCGGTTCACCTCCAGGGAGTGGAGATCCGTGCAAGCTTACTTAGGCACGCGATTGACCTTCAGTACTGCATTTCATCCCCAGACAGACGGGGAGACAGAACGCACCAACCAGACGCTGGAGGACCTTTTGAGGCTATGCATCTTGGACCGCGGGGAACCGTGGGAGAAACTCTTACCCCTGGTCGAGTTCTCCTATAATAACAGCCACCAGTCCAGCATCAGGATGGCGCCTTACGAAGCCTTGTACGGGAGGAGATGTCGGACCCCACTTTCTTGGATTCAGAACGAAGATCCGAAGGTGTTGGGGTCAGAGTTTGTTGAAGACACCGAGGCACAGGTGAGGCTGATCAGGGACAGGATGCTCGAGGCACAGAGTAGACAGGCTAAGTACTATGACGCCCGGCATCGGCAGGTGGAGTTCCAGGTGCGGGACCGTGTGTTTCTGAAGATCCGGCCCATGCATGGAGTCTCGCGGGTGCGTGGTCGGAGGAAGAAGCTCAGTCCTAGGTACATGGGCCCTTATAGGATCCTGGAGCGGATCGGACCCCTAGCCTACCGGCTGGAGTTACCACCAGAGCTGGAAGCGCTGCACGACGTCTTCCATATTTCTTCACTGAGGAGGGCTCTGCTACGCCCGGAGCAGCAGATTTTGACCACCGAAGGGCCGGTAGCTTCAGACCGGTCAGTTCGTTTGGAGCCGGTTAGGATCGACGACCGAGGAGTACGAGTCCTGCGTCGCAAGAAGGTCCCATTAGTCAAGGTCCTGTGGAGGAACCACGGCCAGGAGGAGCATACCTGGGAGCCGCAGGACCTGATGCGACAAAGATACCCAGAGCTATTCAGTCAGGTATACCTCTCAGACCCCTCAAGATGTTAATTTATTTTTCCTGCTTTAAATCTACTAAGGGCTGCTCCAGGCAGATAGAGGCTTATCTTTGTTTATTGGGGGCTTATCCTTGTTTATTGGGGTCTTGGTCTGCCGATTGGGCGAAGTGGTCATAGATCTAGTCTTCCCTTAAAACCTAGATTAGCAAACAAGCCGCTATGCTGGGATGTTACAAGGTTCTTGCCTTCGGTAGTAAGTCCCGCAGGCTCAACCTTGATTTCGGGGACGAAATCTTTGTTTTGTTTATTGGGATTTGTAACATCCCATTTCCAACTAGACCCCTAAGAATGGTTTTAGCCATGACTAGGTCATGACGAACCATAGGAAGCCAGAAATGGGCCAGGAGATAGGGGACAAAAAGGTGGGAGACCATCATGGTCTGCAGATAGTAGAACTCTAAACAATGGCTTAGGATGACCATGGGCTACACCTTAACCCCAAGACCCTACCACAACACCCCTAATACTTGGGAGACCCATTAGAGCCAAAAGGACCCATTAGGGTCAACCCAAGAGGCCTAGTTGACCAAGGTCAACCTAGCCCTAAATGGGTCAAACTAGCCTACTTAGGGCCAACTGACCTACTCCTAGCCTAAAGGACCCCTCCTATGCCCTCATAACCCTAAAGTGAGGTCAATGGGTCACTAAGGACACATTGGGGTCAGCCCTAGAGGCCAGGTTGACCCAAGTTAACTCAAGCCCTAACCTGGTCAAAGTACCCTTACTAAGGGTATGTGACCTCCAAAGTACAGGGTAACCCTACATAACCCTACCTAGACCCTAAGGGAAGCCAATGGGTCACCCAGGACCCATAGGGGTCAACCCAATTGGTCATGTTGACCCAAGTCAACTCTAGCCCTAAAATGGTCAAAGTGCCCTTGCCAAGGGACATGTGACCCCCAAGATGCCCAACCAACCCTACTCAAGTAACACTAGACCTTAAGGGAGCCCAATGGGTCACCCAGGACCCAATGGGGTCAACCCAATTGGTCATGTTGACCCAAGTCAACCCTCATTTAGGTCAAGTCAAACTTAACCCAAAAGGGCTAACCCAAGCCCAAGCCACTTCTCCCCTAGGCTAAACCCATTCCCATGACCATCATAATCAAGTGGGCTGCATTTAGCTTGTGAGGTTGACTAGTCAACCAGGGGTGACTAGGAGAGAGAAAGGAGCCCCCCTCCATGATAATGGAGGAGAGAGAAAATGAGGAAGAAGAAGGGGAAGAGAGGGGCCGGCCAAGGAAGGCTAACAGCCACCAATTATGGCTGTAATCAACTCCTCTAGGGGAGAGGAGTTGATTCCAGCCATTTCCCGGCCACCAAGGGGTGGGTTCAGCCCCCCTCCACACAACCCGAGCCACACCTTTAATGGTGTTAATGGCCATTGAAGGACCAGCCTCCCCTCTCCCCCATTTGCCATTTAAACACCTTCAGGGAGCCGAGGGGATCATTTTAGAGCGTTTACCTGGAGGAGACGAGCCATTCCACTGTGTAGTTGCAGAAGCCGAGCGCCGCCGCCGTCGTCCATGGCATCCCGCCGCTCCTCTCGCATCCAGGCCGCCAGGAAGGTCCTCCCCCTCTCCTTAACCCATGGTTAGATCATAGCAATCGATAGGACCAAGGTTCGGGCTCAATTGAGCCCGATCCGATTCGGTTTTCATGGATTTTTCTGAAGAAAACTCACCTCTCGGGATCGCCGGAAAAGGGGTTTCCGGCGGCCAAGCCGCCGCCTGGGGATGGCCACCACCTCAACGGAGGTGGTGGAGCCGGTGGCCGGCCGGGGAGGTGGTCGGGTCGCCGGCAGTAGCGTTTGGAAGTGGCTCCAGGCGGGATGAATCCTGGCCGTCGGCTCAAGGAAGAAGATGAAGGGATTCCGTCCCTTTTGCTTCAAGATTCGTGCGGGCCTGATTTTAAACTATAGGAATTAATTTATATTAATGCAATTCTGTCACAGTTTTTGATATTAATGGTTTTAAACTTTAAAAATAATTAGGATCTCCTGGTGGAAAATACTTCAACATGAAAGTTGTAGTTCCTTGAGTCTACTTTATTTTAAAATTAGTTTTAACCCTTTTGGGTGTAAGGTCTGACCAGGGCACCCATTTTGGTGGGACATACCCTTAGGGCTAGGCAGTCATTAAATTAGGTGCCCACCCTTCACCCCTAGCCCAAATTAGTTGAAATTTTGGCAGAGAGTCCATCCTAGCTATACCTAGGGCCTGCCCAAAAATGGGAATTTGTGGAGAAAATATTCCTATAGTTTTTGTAAACATTTAATAATTATTAAATAAATTAACTAAGTGCCCTAAACACCTCCAAACCCTCCCAAATTTTGGTGAGTGTTCCCTGGGTTCATTTTAGGTATCTGTGTAAAATTTCATTTAATTTGGATGTGTTTTGAATAGGTTTTGACCCAACCCTAACTATACCTTTATAAGGGCATTTTGGTCAAAGGTTGCACTTTTGGTTTTGAGTGACCAAATCACCTCAACAGAGGCTGCAATTTGGGCCACTGACTTGTTAGGGCACTTATCACCTCCCTATGCAATATGGGACAGTGAGGAATAGATTGCCCTAAGTTCCAAGGTCAAACCCTAAGGAGGGACCTTTTGGCCTTGTGAAGGGTATGAGTCCTAAACACCTTGGATGAACTCCAAATTTTGCAAGGTGGTTCCTAGGATATATAGAACCCACTGTTAAAAATATTAGCTAATTTTGAAAAGGATAGGGGCCCCAAAACCCTAACCCTAGCTTAGGACCTAAAACTTGTAGTGTAAGTTTAGGTTAGCTAAACATCTTGAAACTTAACCAAATTTGGGTAGTGAGGGGATTTGGGTATGTTGACCCTCTGATAATTTACTTGAGGAATTTTGGACAATATTTTTAGCACTTCATTTGTAATCAATAGTAATGCCCTAATAATTATTTTGGCTATTGTGGTCTCACTGCCCATAGAGAGAGTATGAAACATGGGCAGAGTTAGTTTTAGATTATAATAATCTTATATGAATTTTGTTAGAATTTTTGGATATCTATTTAGGACATCTACTTTACAAGTGCTTTATTTTGATTACATATTAAATAATTCTTGTCAGAGGCCATTACTTACTGAAAAATCATGAAACTTGCTGCATAGTGTTTCTAGCTCAATGTTATCATATGGGAATTTTTGTGGAAATATTTGATGTCTGATTAGCATACTTTGTTCATTAACCCTTAAATTAGAGAATTCATAAGAAAATCAAATATAGCCTTATTTCCAAATGCTAAATTATGAAACTTTTTATAGGGTACGTGTAGGCCATCACAATCATCCCTGAATTTTCTCTGAATTTTTGGAGGTGTTATTACTATAGAATCTTTTAAAATGACTTTTTATGGGGCATCTTTGAAATTAAATTTAAAGGCCTAAACCTTGCTGAAAAATTGGAAGACTTAGGATTTAGTGTTGATTAAGCATTTTGTAAATATCATAAATTTGGTGGATTATTATCTTGTCTGAAAATGGTACTTCATGTTCAAACCTGGGCCTTTTGGGACACTAGAATAAATAAATTAATTATCAGACAAATTAGGAAAATTATGGATTTCTGGATTTATGCTTCAAATGTCTTTTTAGATCTCTAATAATTATCCTAAGGGTACTGGATGAATATTTCATGTACTTCCCTTTTTACGGGTCATGTAGCTTAAGTGGTCTGCATATAGCAAAACTGCAGGATTTCATTTGGATGTGAATTAGGGCACGTACGATGGGCCTTGGTGGTTTGCTGTAAGGACAAGTGGAAGGGGCTGCATCTATGGAAGATGAGTGAGTAGGGTGTGGTTTTATCTAGGGTTTATAGGCGTTCGGGTCCGACGAAAGATCGTCCCACCCAAGGAAGAGTTGGAGTCAAATTACCCTAGGATTAGCATATCGAAATATGAGGAAATAATGGGTAAGGGAATCAACCAATAATAAAATAAGTACCTTGCGAAAGGGAACGCTGAGCGTAATCCCAACACAGTTCCTAGTGCCCCTTGAGAGCCCTTCACAGGGAATACCGGGGGCAGTCCTGGGTTAACGTAAACTGTTTAACAAGCTGAAAAGAGTAACTTAGTAATTAGGGTTGCACACTCCACAACACTGATGGCACCAGAGGTTGGTTAGGAGCTTCGGCTCGGATGGTTAAAAGGCGGACTTTGGGTCCGGGGAGCTTCGGCTCGATTGCTTGAGTCGGACGTGTTGGTCCGGGGAGCTTCGGCTCGATCCTTGATTACGCTAATTTGCATGTGCATAACAGGAAAGGAAATTAAGGTGGTGGGTCTTCGGTATTGGAGGGTCGATGCACCGACGCCAATACGTTGACTCGGCAAGTGTGGTTAGCACTTCGCCAACAGAAGTCCGGTGCGCCAGCCGGCAAGAGTACGCAGGAGTCCGCTTCGTGCACCAAGCGTTGAGGCGTATGATAGGACTGACCGGTAGTGCTTTACTGGTTTAGAGGTGGGCGAGGCCCAACCCACCGCTTCCGTCTGCCACTACGGAGGTATCCTGGGAGGTTACGGCTCCAAAAAGGGGGAACTAAAGGTCTGTGTGCATAGAGTCGGGTGTGTGTGTTGCACTTGCATGTCCATCATACCCACTTGCATGTCATAGCATATTCGTTACCTTAAACCTTGACACCTAAAGTATAAGTGGAATGGGATGCTTATACTTTAGGACCTGCAAAACGACCCCTTAGTCTATAAGCTTGTGTGGGCAAGTTTATAAATTAAGGTTAATTTTGATATATTTAGTTACTGCTGTTTGACCACCGACACCCCAACGTATAAATCGGTATGGGACTTTTTATACGATGGGAGCCTTGCAAAAGACCCCTTGGCTTATGTGTTTTTCACATAAGTGAAGGTTACATTTCAGATTACAGCTTATTGTCTTTATATGCTATAGAACTTGCTAGAATAGGACCGCTGCCATCTGCTTTTGATATTCTCCACCTTCAAGTCCTCCCCTTTCTTCCTCTCCGCTCGGTGCCTAGGAGCCGTGGGGGAAGGGGTGGGGGATGATAGGACTTAGTCTTTTAAACTAACGGTTTTCGAACCGCATCATTTAGGGGATCGCGGAGACCAGCATGGAGGAGCAGCCCCAGAGACCGGTGCGCTTGGAGGTGGGGCAGTCTAGCTCCGGAGTTCACACAGCCGGGACCGTGAGTCTCGACCCTGAGTAGTTTTCTACTTTTGTTTCTGCATGAGAGATCTTGTAGTGAGGATTTGATGTACCGGGCATAAGCCCGTTTTGCTACTCCGATGTTACTTTCTGTGGACACTCCCTTCGTGGAGATATATTTACTATGTCATGTGATTCTCTGTGGACAGATAGTTTACATTTACTTCACTATTATGCTACTTTTCTGTGATCGAAATGGCCGGCAGAATCGGCGCTTTGTGGTGATGACGCTTCAGGGCGTGAAGGAGTCACCGCAAAACGGCGGTTCTAGGCCTAAGACCCCGGAGTCGAAAGAGAAAAAAAAAGGGGGTCTTACACCATGAATCCGCCGGATGGAAATCAACATCTCAGTGTTGCCTCTACAAATCCGAACTCGGATCTCCAATCCACACTCCGCAGCTCCTCCAGCAGAGGATTTCCTCCTTCCTCCTTTCCTTCCTTTGCCCTCTCTCTCTGTCTCTCTCTTGGAATGAGAAGAAGAAGAAGAAGAAGAAAATGAAGAGATAACCCTCATTTCTCGGCCATATAACAGCAAGGAGCAATCTGAGCCATCAGATCCCACAGGAAGAAAAGGAACGACCAAAAAATTCCCTGAAAAAATCTCTTTCGGGTCTGACACGCCCTATGATACGCCCGTGTCATAGGCCGTGTCCCCTGAGAGATGCAAGGACCGCCTTATCCAACCTTATCCACGCCAAGGTGACACGCCCATGTCACGCCCATGTCAGCTTAGCCACGCCCGTGACACGAGGCGTGTAACCCACTCGAGACCTACTCGAGAGGACTTACTCGAGAGAAAACCAACCACTCGAGTACCCAGAAAGGACACGCCCGTGTTCAACAGGGATGACATGCCCGTGTCACCCCTTCTTACTCGAGTACTTTTCCACCTACTCGAGTACATTTCGGCATACACGAGAACTACTCGAGTATGAGCGGGACACGCCCTGTGACATGCCCGTATCACAGGTCGTGTACCCTCTTTCTCGAGTATTCATCGGCCTTGACAACTCGAGAGAAAATCGTCGATCGGGGGAGGACACGCCCAAGGTCGCTCCCTCCGACATGCTCGTGTCATAGTTCGTGTACCTCCCGAAGGATTCGTCGAACAAAATTCGTCGACCACGCGCTCGACCACTCAATCCAAGCAGGACACGCCCTGGGACACGCCCGTGTCCCAGGCCGTATCACCCAATATTTTCCCATTTCTCGAATTTGGGTTGTTACAACCCTCCCCTCCTTCAAGAAATTTCGTCCTCGAAATTGAGTGTACCTAAAGACCTTCCAATACGCATTGCTCGCTCGTTGCACCACAAGAAAACGAGCACCGTAACAAAACAATCCGGGTTCGAGCTCAGCGACCGCAGCTTGTCTCTCCCGACGGCATCGCACAAAATCATCATCACTTGTATACACCGACATAGTGCTAACATATGTGCTAACATATGTACGTCCATATACCTCAAACATCATATTCACATATGATATCTCATACACCACAAATATGTGCACAAACATCTTATTTCCCATCATACACACCATAAATATGTATACCAAAACTATCACAGAGGGCATTTATTTCCGCTCAGCCGCATCTTCTTTCATAATACGTTTGATAGCCTCTTGTAGTTCCAACCGAAACACGCGCGGCTGTATTTCCCCGACTGAGATTTGCGGCTCTTGCACTTACAGATTATGCAATCGAGGTTGCATCTGGGATGCAGATGATTCGGCCATTGCTTTACCCTTTTTGTTATAAGACGCACCCGTCCTCTTCTCACTTCCTGAGGGCCACTCCAATAATTAGGGGCTATATGCCCCTATTTTCCACATTTAAAACATGCACGGGTTTCCACCCGTCCTTGTCCATACGTTGCACCCGAGGAAATAGTTGAAGAAGTTGGTTCAGTAGGCCTGAACTTCGTCTTGTCTCGTTTCTGAAACTCCAATTGTTGAGACTGCGGAACTTTAAATTCCGGCTTCTCCATTTCCAACTTCTTTTTATCCTACACTCGTTTCAAATCTTTCTCCAGTGCCCTGGCCGTATCGACCAACTCTTGGAAGCCTTGATTCACCAAACTCGGGAGTGCCAATCCCAATTCATCACGCAGTCCCTCATAAAATTGATTTGTCTTTTGAGCCTCTTCAGCGAAAGTAGACCCCGCATAGCGACCAAGTCTGGTAAACTCATGCAGGTATGTATCAATATCTGCCTCCCCCTGCACCGGACGTTGAAACTCATTCTCCATCACAATCCGTTGGGACAATGGCAAATACTTGGCGAGAAATAATCGGGAGAATTCATCCATTGAAACCTCCGCTAATCCTCGACCTGCCAAGTGATGCACCTCCATCTCATCCCACCATACTCTCGCGTCTCCTTCCAACAGAAAAGTGGCTAAAGTCACTTTCTGCTCCTCCACCATCCTGATTGCAGTCAGGATTCTCTTTACTCTAGCAAACCAATCTTCCGCCTGCGTTGGGGAAAGCTCTCCACCAAACGTAGGTGGGTGAAACTCCATAAAGCTTTCTAATGCCTCATTCGCTGCTTGCTCCTCCACAGCACGTTCTTGCCTTGCACCTTCCTGTCCTGGTCCTCCTGTAGGCCTTGCCTGTCCAGTAGGCTTTGTATATAACACCGCAAGCACTGTCTCCATCACCACCTGTATGGTCTCCGCCGAGGGAGGTATAGGCGCTGCAACTGGTGCTACACTCTCATCGGATTGCTGTGGCTCCGGCTACCCAGCACCACTTCTTGCCACCTAGCAATGTACAAAACACCATTAATCATCCATGTCATTACGGTAATTATACATTGCCTGCACAAGCATGCCCCTTACGTGTATAACATACATTCCTAGTGGACATTTGTGAGTTCAATTATGTTCTGTCCTCCCAAACAATCTCAACCTGGCTCTGATACCACTTTGTAACGCCCCCACTCTTCACATGGCATATAACGGTGGGTCCGGCCGGGGCCCTACTCCATATGTCACAGATAAGCGGCAGAATTACTTGTGGAAATCAAAATCTACTCGCATACTAACTAAATCCATTCTAGCGCAGCATTTTACGATAACATGAACTCAACTCAGAGAATGTCCACTACTATATAAACTCCACATTTATATATATCCAAAATAGGAATGTATACAATTCACACACACTGGCCTTAAGGCCTTACAGATTTCTCTTTGCACAAATACATTTTCGTACATCGGCACGCAGGCCGACCACACATGAAATCCAACCATGTTTCTTTGCACGGCCTTCGAGGGCCTTTAGTAGCAAGCCTCCATTCTGCTCAAGCAATTCAATGTAATCATCAATACCTGCAGTTCATTATCCACTCGAGAGCGGTAAACAAAGTAACGGCCAGCTTTAGCTGACCACTTATAATGACCCTACCCCTTTCTCGGGGCAGTGGTTCCTTCCCTGTATGCATTGCCATATCATAATTTTTATCAACTTAGCAATCACAATCACATCAAAAACGCCTATATCCACCAGACGCTCCGTGCACTCAGGGCACCTTTTTGGTGTACCGGATATCCCAGTCATACACCACCGATCAGGGGTTATTACCTTGTTAGCTGGCTGGTCCTAGTCACCACAACACGCATGCTGTGAGCATTCCGCCCAAACCATTCAGAGGTACTAACCCCACAGCAAAGTTGAGGATTTAGATCGACCCACCACTGTGGTGTAGCAAGCCGGGTAAGACCGCAGCCCCCATTTGCATTGCCACTAATCGACCTCCCAAAATAACCAGGTAGAGGTCAGCCTTTTCCCGTGCTCAAATCGTCAATACCGCAGCTTGACACGGGTCTGCTTTCCCACCTCACCAGCCACAGCTTTTCACCGTTCTCGCAGAACAAATAGCACCCGCAGCGCTCATAACACAAGAAGCTTAACCAAAGCCTCCACACATCCATAACCAATATTCATTCAGCTACACAACCATTCAATCAAATCATCAACCTCTCACAGCATCAAATCCACGGAGTCTTCTCCGGTTTACCCATGACCATCACCAATCCAGACTACCTATCAAGATGGGCTTCACACAACATGCCTATGCCGTACTCCACACTTCCGACTCTAGATGCAGACTCAACCAAGGAATCACTTCCGCGATCCACCTCTTGGTGGAGGATTCCACGCACATGCATAAAAAGAGGACTTCGATGTCCAAGAAGGAGATCGTTACCCTTGAAGATCGCTTCGGAGCCATGAATCCGCCAGATGGAAATCACCGTCTCAGCGTTGCCTCCACGAATCTGAACTCAGATCTCCAATCCACACTCCACAGCTCCTCCAACAGCGGATTTCCTCCTTCATCCTTTCCTTCCCTTGCCCTCTCTCTCTTTCTCTCTCTTGGAATGAGAAGAAGAAGAAGAATAAGAAGAAAATGAATAGATAATCCTCATTTCTCGGCCATATAACAGCAATGAGCAATCTGGGCCATCAGATCCCATAGGAAGAAAAGGAATGGACAGAAAATTCCCTGAAAATAGCTCTCTCGGGTATGACACGCCCTGTGACACGCCCGTATCACAGGCCGTGTCCCCTAAGCGGTGCACGGAACGCCTAATCCAACCTTATCCACGCCAAGGTGACACGCCCATGTCACGCCCGTGTCATCCTAGTCACGATCGTGACACGGGGCGTGTAACCCACTCGAGACCTACTCGAGAGCACTTACTCGAGATAAAACCAACTACTCGAGTACCCAGAAAGGATACGCCCGTGTCCAACAGGGATGACACGCCCGTGTCACCCCTTCTTACTCGAGTACTTTTCCACCTACTCGAGTACATTTAGACCTACACGAGAGCTACTCGAGTATAAGAGGGACACTCCCTGTGACACACCCATGTCACAGGCTGTATACCCTCTTTCTCGAGTATTCGTCGACCTCAACTACTCGAGAGAAAATCATCGATCGGGGGATGACACGCCCTAGGTCACGCCCTCCGACACGCCTGTGTCACAGGGCGTGTACCTCTCGAATGATTCGTCGAATGAAATTCGTTAACCACGCGCTCGACCACTCAATCCAAGCAGGACACGCCCGTGTCCCAGGCCGTGTCACCCAATATTTTCCCATTTCTCGAATTTGGGTTGTTACATGAGGGCTGTTGAAGGTACCTTGTTAAGGATGTGCTGGGTTCGAAACCTGGCATGCTCAAAAACCTACCGTGCTGAGAAACAGGTCAGAGAGGGTTTGGGTGCCTGGGCTGTAGCCCTGTAATGGGCCTTGGGGCGAGACAAGCTACTCTGGCCCAGGTAGGGTGCGGTAGGGCCTCTGAACTCTAAACCGAGCGTTACATAAAAAGTGCACTTTTTATGTAACGGCCCGGTTTAGAGCTCAGAGGCTACCACACCCTACCATGGGTCGCATAGCGTATCTCACCCCAAAGCCTGTTACAGGGCTACAGCCCAATACACCCAATGCCTCTCCGGCCTGTTTCTCAGTACAGTGCATTATTGGCATTAGGTATCAAACCCGCAACCCTTGATAACAATATCTTCCACCAGAGCTCATCACCAACTGAGCTGCAACTCAGTTGGTGATGAACTATGGTGGAAGAGAGTGTTATCAAGGGTTGCGGGTTCGATACCTTGCGCCAACAACGCACTGTGCAGAGAAACATGCCGGAGAGGCGTTGGGGTGTATTGGGCTGCAGCCTTGTAACGGGCTTAGGGGCGAGACACGCTATGAGACCCATGGTAGGGTGCGGTAGCCTCTGAGCTCGAAACTGGGCCGTTACATCCCATGCTCCTCTGTGGTGTGTAATATCTTATCATATCTTCCATAATCTAATTTACTCTCTCTCAGTCTGACCATTGGTCTGCGAATGATAAGTGGTTGAATATCTGAGGTCGGTAACCAACCCTTCCTGTAAACTCTTCCAAAAATGAGTCATAAATCTGGAATCTCGATCTGATACAATACTTATAGGTACTTCATGTAGTCTAATGACCTCATCCAAATATAACTCTGATATTTTCTTCATGGAGTAATCGATCTTGACCGGCACGAAGTGAACACACTTCTTCATTCTATCAACTATGACCCACACAAAATCATGCCCTCTGGGAGATCTTGGTAAACCAGTAATAAAGTCCATCAAAATACTCTCCCGCTTCCAACTTGGAATATCCAAAGGCGTCAACTTGCCACCAGGCCTTCTATGATCTACTTTAACTCGCTTGCAAGTAAAACACTCAAACACAAACTTGGATATATCATTCTTCATTCCATATCACCAAACGATTTGCTTCAGATCTCTATACATCTTGGTAGAACTAGGGTGTTAGGAAACACTAGAACCTTGCACCTCACTGTACAACTTTGCTCGAATATCCACAACAGTGGGGATATAATATCTACCACGGTACTTCAAGGAACCTGCATCTTCAATTGAAAAGTCTGGTAATTCCCCTTTCTCGATTCTACTATAAAGGTGCTGTAAATCAAGATTGTCCTTTTGATGTAGCTTCGTTACCATAATCCATGAAGGCTCTACTACTTCCAAGCTGCTAGGCGAGTCGCTACTTCCGACCGAGATACCCTTTAACAGAAATTATTCCACCAAGGATTCCACTGAAAGCCCAAACATCTGCGCGGTCTTTCTACTCAAGCATCAGCTACCACATTAGCATTGTCCGGATGATATTGGATCTCGACATCATAATCCGCGACATATTATAACCATATAAGTTGGCGAAAATTTAATTCCTTCTGAGTGAAGACGTACGTCAAACTCTTATGGTCCGTGTATATCTTACACAATGCACCATACAACAAATGTCTCCACAACTTCAAGGCATAAATCACCGCCGCAAAGTCCAAATCATGAGTAGGGTAGTTCCTTTCATGTATCTTTAATTGCCTCGACCCATATCCAATTATCCTGCCTCCTTGCATCAAGACACATCCAAGCCCGACGTGCGATGCATCCACATAAACAATATACTCCAATCCTTCGGTAGACAATATCAACACTGGAATAATGCACAATCTCTTTTTTAATTCCTGAAAAGCTTCATCGCACTTGTCGCTCCAAACGAACGATGCGTTCTCCTGCGTAAGCCTAGTCAGTGGCGCAGACAACGTAGAAAATCCTTCAACAAACCTCCTATAATAGCCTGCCAATACTAGGAAGCTTCTTATCTCTTTGGGTGTGGTAGGACCTTTTCAATCCATTACGGTAGCTATCTTTTCTGGGTCAATAGAAATTCCATCCTAATTCACAACATACCCAAAAAGGAAACCTGAGGCAGCCAAAACTCGCACTTACTCATTTTTGCATATAACTTATGATCTCTCAAAGCAAACAGAACTAAACATAAATGCTGTGCATGCTCCTCAGCACTCTGGGAATAAACCAGGACATCATCAATAAACACGATCACAAAACGGTCCAAAAAATCTTTGAATACTCTATTCATCATGTCCATGAAGGCAGAGGGTGCATTCGTCAATCCAATGGACATTATCAAGAACTCAAAATGTCCAAGCCAGGAACAAAAAGCTGTTCACAGAACATCTGAATCATGGATTCTCAACTGATGATAGCCTGAATGATGGTCAATCTTCGAAAACACTGTACTACCGTGGAACTGATCAAACAAATCATCTATCCATGGTAGGGGATACCAATTTTTGATAGTTACCCTATTCAGTTCCCTATAATCGATGCATAACCTCAAAGATCTATCCTTCTTATTTACAAACAACACGGTAGCACCCCTAAGGCGAAGAAATTGTCCTAATGAATCCACACTACAACAACTCATCCAGCTGGGTACGCAACTCTTCCAGCTCGCGCGGGCCCATACGGTATGATGCCTTAGCAATAAGGCAAGTACCCGGCTCCAAATCTATAACAAACTCCACATCTCTCTCAAGCAAAATACTTGGAAAATTATATGGGAAGACACCTTGAAACTCTCTCACTATAGGAACATCCTCGACTCACGACAAACTACAAACTGTTGGATATTATATCCACAATAACCTAGATTTGTATGAAGTCACCCTTGAAATAAGATAAATTAAGTTTGTATTTGATGTCTTTTCTAGTTGAGTGCTTGTAGGTTATAATTGTCAAGTGTGGACCAATGTCAGTTTACAATGGGTCACCAAACACAAGACCATACAATGTAATCCCTTATTGTGTGCTCTATGGTGTTGACACATGTGTAACCTCTCTATTGGGACACACTTATTCTTCAAGTACTAAAGACATGTGAGAAAGTCTGGTTGCTGGCTTCATAGAAGAAAATCAATTTTCAGATTAATAAAAATTTTCTAAGTGTTTTTATCGAGGACTTATTGTACACAAGTAGAATTAAAGTTAGTACTCGAGTAAGCTCAGTCAAGTATTATAGTTGCAGAAGCTGTTCTCGAGAAACCCTAGTGTAGTTCTCGAGAAAGCCACAAGTAGGTCATGTCTTTCCTTCTCGAGTTACCTTAATATAGACTATGATTTTTTCTAAGTATTCATCTCGAGAAGCCAAAGTATTTTCTTGAGAAGGCCATGAATAGTTCTCGAGAACCAGAAATATTTTCTCGAGACCCAGAAATATTTTCTCGAGATACTTCCTTGTTCTCGAGTAACAAAATTATCTTTCTCGAGAACAGAAGCTTATTTTTCTCGAGTAAGTCCTCACATTCTCGAGATACCAAAATCCTTCCTCTACACTTTCCTTAAGTATTTCTTCTCGAGAACTTCATATCTCTTCTAGAGAAACAGAAATCTCTTATCGAGAACACTAACTCCTCTTGACAAATGGAATGCAAATTTCTGATTTTTCGTAAGTTTCTGACGGATTTAGTTTCAAATGTCATTAACTCTTAATTGGTCCGCGTGGCATGCATTTAATGTAATTAAGATCGTTATGAAAGATTTATAAAAGGTCTTGTCAGAATTGACAAACCCTAAGAAGAATTTCCAAGTTTTTTGAATCTTTTTCACTTTCTAAATCGAGAAGCGTCGCCGCCCTGTTCTTCATCGCCGACTTTCTCGATCCAGAGATTCAGACAAGAAGGAGTTCACCGATCAAGATTTTCGACATCTCCAAATCTTCTCCTTGATAGTGGTGATCCTAAGTTCTCAGATCAAAGGATTCTCAGATTTATTCCACAATTTTTTTGATTGGGCTTTTCAGTTTTTCAAGAAGGAAGAACCCGAGATTCTACCAGATCTGTGAAAGTCAAGTTTTTTATTTCAATTCAAATTCAATTTATTGTTGTAGGAGTTTTTCTCCGAGATTGTAGGAGTTATTCTCTGAGTTTTGTAGGTGTTGATCTCTGAGTTTTTGTAGGACTTGTTTTACTCCGAGTTGTAGGAACTTTATTCCGAGTTGTAGGATTCTTTTCAATCTAAGAGAATAGTGGAGTAGCTGAGTCTAGTACATTGCTAGATCAGTGAGGTGGAAAGTGGATGTACACAAGGTTGGGGAACCAATATAATTTTTGGTGTCGTCTTTGATTGCTTGTTTATTTTCTGTGCATCGCTCATAAAATTTTTATTCCGCAAAAAGACGCAAAACTCACCTATTTACCGCCTCTAGGTGATTTAGGTTGACAATTAAAACATTTTCAATGGTTATCAGAGGGAGGTTATTCATCAATAGGTTAACACCTTGAACAGATTTCCCCCTACTTTTCTTTAGAGTACACAAGCATGGACAGAGTCAATGATTTTGCTAAGCTTCCTATATGCACTAAGGAAAACTTCCTCGTGTGGAAAGAAAGGGTGAAGTTTTTCATGGAAGCAGTGGATCCAAGGATTTCATGATAGTTGAAGAAGGCCCCTACATTCCTATGACGGTCTCCACTATTGATCCAATCAAGCAAGTACCAAAGAAGCTGATGGATCTAGATAAGGATGAGATTGCACTTGTCTCTTTAGACAAGAAGCATAAAAATATTATCGCAAGTGTAGTCGATGATTCTATGCTACAAAATCTCATTCACTGCAAATCTGCCAAAGAAATATGGCAATCATTGATCATGTTGATGGAAGGCACTGAAGAAGTGAGGGATGATAGGAGATCCATTTTGAACCAGAAGTATGAGGCCTTCAGGAAAGGCCCCAAAGATAACATAGCAGACACTTTTGAAAATTTCTTCAAGATCGTCAACAGCCTAATAAACTATAGCTGAGTCTTCACCAACGAAGAATTAAATGATAAGCTCCTAAAATCTTTAACAAATGAATGGGACAACAAAATATGTGTTAGAAGGGAGTTTGGAAAGTTAGCTGAGATTGATCCTCAGAACTACTTCAGGAAGCTGATGTCATATGAGCTTCAAATAAATATAAGAAAAGCTGAAGAAGAGGGAAGCAGATCCTCATCGAAGGAGAAGTCTGTCGCACTAAAGGCAGATAGCTCACAGAAGGTCAAAGCTGCATCACCTGCTCTTTCACAGGAAGAAAGTGAAGAAGAAGACTCGGTGTTGAGCACCTCTGGCTCAGAACTATTATATGGAGAGTTCTCCCTACTCTCTAAGCAGTTCAAGAAGTTCATAAGTAAGAAGAAAAATGGAAAGGCAAAGAATTTTCCTCCAGAAGATCACGTCACGATGGTGATCATCATAAGAAAGGCTCAAGTAGCCATGATAGGTATAACTCTAAACCGAACAAACATGTTTCATCTAACATCGTTTGTTATTGTTTTTATAAGTCAGGGCACATAATTACTGATTGCCTGTACAGGAAGAAAGAGGGTGGAAGAAGAGAGGAAAAGAATTCCTCGTATAGTAAAAATAAATATGAAACAAGGCTCGTAGCCAAGAAGGTCAAGACTCTCAGTGACTCTTACTAATCTAAGTCAAGTGAGGAAGATGAATCTACTTTGGGCCGATGGCACAGACAGACGAGGAAGAAGAACACCAGTACATTGGGAAGATAAATTCTCACACCCCTCTCTTAGAATATGATGCTTCAAACCATGATCATGAGGATTGCTCTTCTGATGATGAGTTTGAACTCATGATTCAATACACGGAATTAATCAAAACCTACGACAAATGTTGAAGAGTCGCTAGAACTCGGGCCAAGGAGATCAAATCTCTCAATGCTGAGGAGAAAACTATGAGAGAGGAAGTCACAAAGACGGACTCACTCGGAGAGGAATTCCATGCCGCAATCGTGGAATACAATAAAGCCCTCGAGCACCTTATATTGAAAGATAAAATCATCAAGGAATTGGAAGAACAACTAGTAGCTGAAAAGAAACTGGTTGAAAGTTTCTCCAAGCCCAAGATAGTCCTTCCATTTATTGCTGAATTCTCTACTCAAGCTAAAGGAGCTAGCTTAGGCCATCAGGCTGCTCCTAGTAAAACTTCTAGGAGAAATAAAGCTCAACGAAAGAATAAGGATGCCATGAAAGCTTCAGCCAAGGAAAAGGGGAAAGCTCATCTAGATCAAACATCATTTAAGAAGGTCATCTTCCCAGCGAACGAGTTTGATTTTGATTCATCCTACGGTCATTTTGACAGGCCTACTTATGTAGAGCCTAAGTCACGATACTAAGGATGGACTAGTCCATTAAACTTTGGTGAAAGTGTCTTTAAGGCACCTTATGAGGAGATACAAATGAAGCATTATGGTTCATACGTTCATGGCCATAATATGAAGAAGGAACCAAAGGCCAAGCTAGATGTACCCAAGGATAAGGAGATGAAAAAGGCTTGTGAATGCCATCATCATGAGGCTTATTCCTCCAGATCAGCCGCCCCTGCAAGGCCACACGTTCAAAAGGTCAAGCAGGAGACTTGGAAAAGGTACAACAGGTTTGACTGTTGGTGTTGCGGTAAAGTTGGTCACTTTGTAGTAGATTGCTTATTTAATCCCAGAAGATTTATAGCTCCTCAAGTTAATAATGTGAGACAGACCACTCGCAATGTTAAAACTCGCAGGAGGAGTGTGCTAACTAGAGACCAAGTACCCAAACAAGTTTGGGATCCTAAGGCAAACTGATTTGTAAATGCAGGTATGTCCAAAGGCCAACAAAATGCCTATCTGTTATTTGGACAGTGGATGCTCTCGGCACATGGCCGAGACTAGAAGCCTTCTTCAAAAGTACTCTCTAGTTGAGAACGGGCCAAAGGTTATCTTTGGAGGTTAGAACAGGAGAATCACAAAAGGCTACGGTATGATCACTAACGGTAGTGTATCCTTCTCAGATGTTGCTTATGTTGAAGGATTAGAACATAATCTTATATGCATAAGCCAGATCTATGATAAAGTGTACATATTAGAATTTCATGCAGATAAGTGCTTGATAAAATTGGAAGATAACTTAGAAACGATTCTATCTGGCACTTGTAGTAGAAATATATTTTGCTTGAATTTTATTTGCATATACTCTTCTACAACAGTGTACTTTTTGGAAAAAGATAGTGCGCCGCTTGGTGTCCAATGGCATAAGAAATTAGTACATATAAATTACAAAACTATTAATAAAATGTTTTCTCTTAATTTAGTACGTGATGCACCCAATGTTAAGTGCGTCAAAGATAGACCATGTCACTCATGTGTAAAAGGCAAACAAACAAGGGCTACCTTTAAAAGTACTATTGGCAAAGATTCTAATAGGTGTTTACACCTACTTCATATGGACTAGTTCGGTTCCCTGCAAATTAGAAGTTTGGGAGGAAAGGATTATACACTGGTTATTGTAGATGACTAAAATCATTTTTCATAGGTGTTCTTTCTAAAACACAAGTCAGATACTTTTGATATTGTCACTAATTTTGTTAGGCAGATCCAGAATGAATACAACTATTCAATTATCAAAATCATAAGTGACAATGGAATAGATTTCAAATTTGGGGCCATGATAGAATTCTGTGAAAGCCTAGATATCTTTCATGAGTTTTCCTCTCCTCGTACTCCTCAACAGAACAGAGTCACTGAGAGAAGTAATAGAACACTCATAGAGGCATGCAGAACCATGTTGAGTGATGCCTTACTATCGAAATACTTCTAGGCAGAAGCCGTCAACACTGCGTGTCACGTACAAAACAGAGCACACAGAAATAAGAACCATGATAAAAACACATTATGCACTACTAAAGGGCAGGAAACCGACTATATCATATTTTAGAATCTTTGGTAGTAAATGATTCGTACTTAACAATGGAAAGTATCACACAAATAAATTCAGTGAAAAAATTTTGAAGGTATTTTCGTAGGATATAGTAGTCATAGTAAGGCATATATGATTTTTAATAAGAAAACCCTGGTCGTAGAAGAATCTATTAATGTTGTATTTGATGAGACGAGTTAGCTACAATAGCAGCTCTTCTAGTGTGTTCGTTGAAGATGCAGGTTCAAAACTAAAGGAATTAAGCTTGGATGAGCCAGTTAAGGAAAAAGTTCAAGAGTTCATCAAGATCACCACTCCAACACCAATTGGAGAGGTTGATGACCATGATGAAGATGTCATTAAAGCTGATGAAGTCACTCTAGTGGTAGAGGAAGCTCCAGATACAAGGACTTTAGATCTCAAACACTTGAAGGATCACCCAATGGTTCAAATCATAGGAGACACTTGTGATGGTGTCAGAACTCGTAGAGGTACAACTACAAGGATGCATCATGGGTAATGGAAATGGAAGAAGAACTAAATCAATTCAAACGTTGCTGAGTCTGGAAGCTTGTGCCAAGACCCAAAAGAAAGAATGTGATTGGAACAAGGTTGGTCTACCAGAACAAGATGGACGAAAATGGACGAATAATCAAGAACAAAGCCAGTCTCATCGCCAAAGGGTACAGATAAGAGGGGATCGACTTCGATCAGACATATTCTCCAGTGGCAAGACTTGAGGCAATCTGGTTGTTCCTAGCATATGCTGCACTCAAAGGCTTCACTGTCTACCATATGGACGTGACATCAGCTTTCCATAATAGTGACATAAATGAAGAAGTGTATATGGAACAACCTTCAGGTTTCGTTGATCCTGAAAATCCTAATTCTATTTATTTATTATTTAAAGTGTTATACGGTTTGAATCATGCTCCACGAGCTTTGTATGAAATGATGTCTAACTTACTTCTTGAGAACAAGTTCACAAGGGGAAAGATAGACAAGACATTATTTCTTAAGAAAGGAAAAGACAAGATTTTGCTAGTGCAAATCTAGGTCAATGACATCATTTTTGGCTCTACTAATGACAACCTTTGTAAGAAGTTTTCCAAACTTATGCAAGGAAAGTTTTAAATGAGCAGTACAAGAGAGCTGAAGTATTTCTTAGGACTTCAGGTGAAACATTCTGAGGATGGAATTTTCATCTCTCAAACGAAGTTCACCAAAGAGTTGATTATGAAATTTGGAAATGAGACTACAACGTCTATGAGGACTCCAATGGGTTCATCTATGTCTCTAGACAAGGATGAGAAAGGGGAACCTTTTGATGAAATCAAGTACAGAATAATAATTGGATCCTTGCTCTACCTTACTGCTAGTAGGACAGACATCATGTTTTCAACATGTGTGCGTGCTAGATATCAGGTGAACTCTAAGATATCTCATTACACTGCTGCAAAGTAGATTTTGAGATACCTTAAGGGCACACCAAATCTTGGCTTATGCTACCCAAGAAGTAATGATAACGAGCTAATTGGATTTTTAGATTCAGATTTTGTAGGATGTAAAGATGATAGAAAGAGCACTTCCGGGACTTTCCATTTCCTTGGAAGGAGACTCATTTTAAGGAGCAGCAAGAAGCAAAATTTTGTCGCAATTTCAACAGCCGAGTCAGAATACCTTTCTACCGGCAGTTCTTATGCACAATTACTCTATATCAACAATCAACTTGAAGACTATAACTTGAAAGTCAATGACATTCCTCTATTCTGTGACTCCTCAAGTGCAATTGATATAGCCAACAATCCAGTCTCTCATAACCGGACAAAACATATAGAGCTGAGGTACCACTTCATCTGGGAGCATGTGGAGTATGGAGATATCAATCTCCAGTATGTTCCAACTGACTGGCAAGTTGCAAACATATTCACGAAGCCACTGAATAAGGGCAAGTTCTCGTTCTTCAAAATAGAACTTGGCATGCTAAACAAGGGATTCTGAAGAAAAAGGCCACACATCTAAGTTCAGACTCAGATTACTTTTCAAAAATCTCGAAAATAAGACTCCTACTCGAGAACAAGCATTGTTCTTCTCGAGAACTGATCTCTCACTCGAGAAATCAGATGGAAAATCTATCTCACGTTGAATTTTTTGATATTGGCACCCGAGAACTTTAACCGCCATACTCTATGTATTTTAGCATTATTAATTTCATTAATCATCAACATTTAAGGTAAATATAAATAATTAAGTCTAGAAATTTTCTATTCCCGAAGTTCAAATGCCTCTCTCGAGAAAAACTTTTCACCTTCTCCGTCTCCGCCGCACTGCCGCAAACATCCATATCTCTCTTCTCTCCGGCCAGCAGACATTTCATTCTTCAATCAATGGCCTCATCATCGAAGTTAGGCATCGGCAGCGAACACATCTCTACTTGAATCGGCGAAATTTATGATGATTTCATAAACGTACTCATCTTGCTCGACACTACCGGATTGTCTTTCGTTCTTCAACACCCTTGCAGAGTACTTGTTTCTGATGTAGAAGAATTCTTCCAGCATGCCAAGCTCAAGAGAAATTGCAAAGTTCTGAAACTAAGGTTAGAGACATAAAAATCAAAATGACATCTACCTCTGTTTCTTTGTTTCTACAGCTGCCAGTGTTTGACATGGAAGATGACCTAATAAGTTCATATTATTAAAGGGCTTACGGCTTCTTTGGCCTTCCTGATTCTACCCACACAGATCGTCGGCAGTATATGAATGCAAAGATCATATTACTTGCAGATATTCTTCGAAAACTTCTGCTCTACCGCACAAGTTCTATAAGCTACATCACACCTGGATTCTTTGATATGATGACTGATGTAATCTGTAGAAAGAAGCATCAATGGGGAATGTTGATTTTTGACAATATCAAGGCAAGTATTAAAAGCCCCAACTATGGTAGAATCTTATCTCTTTATCTGAATCAGTTAAAGCCAGATGTATTTTCCATGGCTAAGGGCATAGCTCTTCATAACATGAAGAATGTCTCAATCACCACAATCCAGAGATGGGAAATTAAGCTTCAAAAATCAGACCAAGATCCAAAGATAGATGAAGATGAAGTCAGGATTCCATCTCCCGTCTCTCGTCACATAATTGAAATAACTGACATAACTAATCCAGTTATTGAGGGGAAGCCTGCTCCATCTATGCAAGTGCAGCCTACTCAAGTTTAATCTCCAGCCACAGTCCATATAGAAATTCCAGCCAAAGTCATAACCTCACCTGTGACTGTACATACAGTTTTAGAAGAAGATACATATACATCTGCTACTGCAAAAGACACCTCTCTCCCAAAAAATAACTCAGGATTTATTCCTGCAGATTTGGCTGATCCAGAACTTCTAACTGATGCCCAAGTAAATGACCAAATTCTGTCTACAGCTGAAGACATTAAGAAAATGAAAGAGGAACTCACCTCCAAAGAGCCTCTATCCCCTTTGCCTAAAGAACAACCATCTCCTCAACCAGAACACACTGACACATCACCATCTCAGCTCCAGTCTCCTGTTGATGGGGAGAAAGATGAAGAGACAATCACTATTTGTGATACTGAAGAAGAAGTACCTACTGAAGATGTTGAACCTCCTCTTCCAAGTCTACATTTCAACATTCCCACTTTCCTAGGTGGTGATGCTGAAGATGAAGTAACTACTGCCAGAAGTTAACACATATGTACATCTACTGTGGTCATTGAAGAAATTATGCCATGGATAGCTCCAGGTCTACCTCATCCCCCTCCTCCAACTGAAGTTATTTCTGAAAATAATATCTTGAGTAAGATAGAAGCCATGATGGCTGAGCAGATAAAATATTTTGATACTTCTCTTAAAGTTGTAACAGACAAAGTAACTGCTTTAGAAAAAGAAATGAGCTGTGGATTTGCAAAAATCCAGAACAATACTGATGAGTTCAAAAGGCTCTTACAAATTTGAGGCAAAGCTATATACCACACCATTACAAGTATTGGTGAGGTAATGGAACAATCTGTCACTCTAGCTAACAATCAAATTCAGTTGGAAAAGAGAGCTCAAGAGCGCAACTTCAAGACATGTGAAGAATTTGGGACATTCAAAGAAGAAGTCAAAATCACCCTCTATGTAGAAGTTAGAAAGGGGGAGGATAAAGTAAAGGAACAACTTGATGCAAAACTTAAAATGATGAAAGAACAATGGGATGATCAAATCAAAGAAATTCAAATGTCAATAGTAAAGGAAGTTAAGAGTACAAAGCTTTATACATGACACTGCAATATGGATGCACAATCAAATTTATCCTGACCTCTCAATTGATCCCTCTGCACCCACTCATGCCAGCCTGGATGTAAATAGGCCTACATTCTCTCCAGCCCCTGAATATTTTGAAGCTCTACCTCCTGAAACTTATGAACAGGTATGGCAATCTGAACAAGCTAATGTTCCTCAACAACCACCTCCTGAGATATAAATCAAAATATTTTAAGTTGTCTTACCTAAATCACCTAGAGCGGGGTGAATAGGTGAGTTGTGCGTCTTTTTGCGGAATAAACATTTAACAATCAATGCATAGAGAATAAAACCAAGCAATCATAAATGACAGCAAGAATTATAGTGCTACCACAACCTTGGGTACATCCACTTTCCACTCACCGATCTAGCAAAGAACTAGACTCAGCTACTCCATTAATCTCGGATTGAAAACAATCCTACACCTCGGAATAACGTTTCTACAACTAGATCCCAAATCTGGATCTACAATCAGAAGATAAAAACTTCCTACAAGAACTCGGATAAAACAACTTCTAGAACTTGGAGAAAGATCTCCTACAAGAATATAATAAAATAATAAATTCAAACAATGATTTATTCTCAGATCTGAAATCCTTCTGCATGTTCTTCTTTCTTTGAGCTTTGCGGCTTATCAGAATTTGTTGAAGAAGAATTGGGAATATCTTTGGATCTGAAAATCTCTAGACTCACACGATCAAGTATAAGATCTGTCGGTTGAAAAGAAACTCGATCTGTGAACCAACTTCTCTGAATCTGTCTGAATCAAAAGCGCTTAGGCGAGGAAGAAGAAGATTCGCGGCTCTCGATTTGGAAAGAAAAGTCGTATTCAGGAAACTTAGAATTTCTTCTTGCGACAGCTGAAATTCTTCTTAAAATCTTCTTAAAACTTCTTAGGGTTGGTCGAAAATGACAAGACCTTATATAGGATTACCATAACGGTCATAATCATCATTAATGACATCCACGTGGTGTAACTCCCCAAAATTTGAAAGAGGGACGATCAGCATTTTTGGCCAAGTTTGGGTCTTAGTTGGGGGTCACACGGCCTAGGACACGGGCGTGTCCCTGGCCGTGTCTAGCTCAGGCTCGTCAAGAGACCGGGAGGTCATCAATTTGAAGTCGACGAAGTGTGGTCGAGTCTGCGTTCGACGAGTTTGGTTCGACGATCTCGCCAGACATCGTCGATCTCGCCAGAGATCGTCGATCTCGCCAGAGATCGTCGATCTCGCCAGAGATCGTCGATCTCGCCAGAGATCGTCGATCTCTCCAGCGATCATCGATCTCTCCAGTGATCGTCGATCTGGCCAGCGATCGACGATCTGCGCTCGACGATTTGCGCAGTCGATAATTTGGGTTCGACGATCAGGCCAGCGATCGTTGATCTAGCCAGCGCTCGACGTTCTGCCAGTGATCGACGATCTGTGCTTGACGATTTGTGCGGTCGACGATTTTAGTTCGACGATCAGTACAGTGATCGTGGTTCTGGACAACGCTCGACGATCTGTCCAGCGATCGACGATCTGCGTTCGACGATCATCGAGGCTTCGAACACGGCCTGAGATACGGGCGTGTCCCAGGCCGTGTCCTTTTCGGGTTGTGAGACGGGACGTGTAAGGGGTTGGACACGGCCTGGAGCCCAGGCATGTTCAGGTTGGACATGACCGTGTCAAATGTGACACGGACGTGTCAAGGCCCCGTGTCTTGTTTTGGGTGCGACGGTTTCGGGGTCGATTGGGGAACACGGCCTTGGACACGGGCGTGTCACAAGCCGTGTTCGGCCTAGGTGTTTTGATGTTCAATTCGAATCATGGCCGTTCTTCCATTTTGATGTAGGCTTCTACCACGGACACAATAAGGGTTATGGGAATAAAGCGGACGCCACTCAAATTCCACAACAACTCTCGCACTAGCATGAACCGCGGCGCACTCGCAAACGATTTATCACAGTTCACCAACGTACCGTAGCTACTCCGCGGGAGGGTCAAACGAACGGCTATAGGCCGACGTTCTCCCAGCTAAAAGGACCAATATTGGGTCCGACCGAGAGACTGTTGTACCAAAAGAGATCTACCCAAAATGCGATCGAAAAATGGTAGATCTCTCCCAACAAAAATGCGGGGCTCGCCAAACCCTTTCAGAAATATCGCGATTAAGATTAATGCAAATCCAAAAGGAAAACCACGAAGAATCTAACGCTTCAAATCCAACGCAAAAATTATTTCCGACCACTAGAATATCAAGAGGGAATCACACGGGAGTGGAGAGGATCGTTACCCAAGTCGGAATAGATGATTCCGACCACCTTTGAAGGGTCTCTCTTCCACGGTTCCGCCGGAGTTGCGCCGGTTGGAGAGATAGATCGTCCGCCTTGGCCGCTTCACACCAGGGTCTCGTTTCCTCGCCGTAGAAGGAGGCCCTTCTTGGATAAAACCTCACAAGAAGAGGTGCAGCCGGGTCTCTTCAAAGGGGGGTGCTCGGGTGGAGAGATAGGTCGCCGGTTTCTCTTCCAAGTGGGTTGCTCGAGTGGAGGAGATAGGTGGCCGGTCGGTTTGGGATGGTGGAGGTCTGGTTGAGGATTGTGAGAGGAGGTGGAGGTTTGGAGGAGGGGTTGAAGGAGTGGGCTGGCCAAAAGTTTTAGAGAGAGAGAGAGAGAGTGGAGGGGGCGACCAAGAGTGGTAGAGAGAGAGGAGGATTAGCAAGAATAGGAAATTTAGGTTTTCTTCTCATTCAACTTGAGTTAAACAAAGCATACATGCCTATATATAGGCTTAACAATAAGTCTTGGCTATATGTAGCCCAAAATAAAAATAAAAATAACACACTAAATGGCTACATGCAGCCCTCAATAAAATATCCCAAATAAAAGAGCATACTAATAATAAGATAAATTCAGCTAGATATTTGTCGTGCGCCGCGGGCGGAAATTGTAGCGCCGCTCCATACAAACACCACGGCGACACGAGTCCTTTGTTGCAGACGAAGGAGGGTCTTCCGTTAGCGTGCCGTCATCAACAATTTGGGGGCCGTCATCTACTTGGGGGCCGTCGTCGCCACCAATCCTCCCCCGCTTGAAAGGACTCATCACCGATGAGTGGTCTTGAAGATAACGTCGGAGAAGAACACCATCCAAGAGAGCCGCTTCCGCTTCCGGGAGCCAAGAGTCATCAGAGGCGGGGCGATCACAAAGCGAATCAAGTAGCGGCGTACATCGCCATCTGTAGTGGGAAACACGTCATCCTGGAGAATCCTGTCTGGCAAAAATGCTGTCCTGGCAAACGTGGGAAAAGCATTAGGCAGCAAAGGGGGAAAATCTATATCATCAACATGTAGCGTACCTCGGTTGGAGACCGGCGGACAGAGCGAGCCCTTACCCCCCTCAACCCCATACCCATGAGAATCTGTAGTGGAACTAAACGGATAGGAAGATAATTCTAGTGGCGGTATATGGCGTTAAATCCGAAACATTAAAAATAGGGGAAAAACCCCAATCAGTGGGCAATTCCAAAAGAAAAGCATTGTCTCCTAACCGTTTTAAAATCCGAAAAGGTCCAGCTCGCCGATCCTCTAACTTTTTTAAGGTGCCCGTAGGCAACCGTTCAGGGATGAGACGCACCATGACTAAATCGCCCACTTTCAAGGGAGACACTCTCTTATGTGCGTTGGCATGAACATGATAAGACGCGTATTGAGTGGTAAGCGTTTCATTTATGCGTTTGTGAAGATCATGGATGTGAGAGGCAAAGTCCTGTGCAAAATGACTTGATTTAAACAATGGCGGTAACAGAAGCAAGTCAAGGGGCACGAGAGCTTTATAACCGTGCACGATCTCATTTGGGGACAAACCCGTGGACATATTTTTGGAATTATTATATGCTAACTGAACATGAGGGAGGATAAGGTCCCATGTACCCTTGTGGTCGCCCACAAGGCATCGAAGCAAACTACCCGAACTTCTATTCACAACTTGGGTTTGCCCATCCGTCTGCGGATGGTACGCGGAAGAGAATACAAGTTTGGTGCCCATAATCCTCCACAGGGTCTTCCAAAAATAACTAGTAAACTTCACATCCCTATCAGTAACTATAGACTTTGGAACTCCACGATGGCCTACCACCTCTTTAAAATATAATTGTGCAACGTGTGATGCATCGTTGGTTTTATTGCAAGCGATAAAATAAGCCATTTTAGAGAAACGATCTACAACAACTAAGATAGAGTTGTGACGTCGAAATGTGATTGGGAGGCCGAGAATGAAGTCCATGCTAACGTCTTCCCAAGGAATAGACGGAATCGGAAGAGGGGTATAAATCCCCGCATTAATTTTCTTCCCCTTAGCCAGTTGGCACGCGCGGCAACTACCCACGATCTTACTAACCATGGCCTTAAGACCGGGCCAATAAAACATGTCTTCAACTAACATGATCGTCTTGTCACGGCCAAAGTGTCCACCTAATCCTCCACCATGTAATTCCCACACTATGAAGTGTCGAAGGGAGGAACGGGGGATGCAAAGCTTCGAATGGTTAAATAAGTAGCCGTCCCGAATGTAAAAAGAAGTAATGGTTGTCGGCGAGTCATCTTGAGTGGCGAAATAGATATCCTTAAAATCTGGGCAGTGGACGTACTCGTCCTTAATCCTATCAAAGCCAATCACCTTAACTTCTAGTGTGGAGAGCAATAACGAAACACGACTAAGGGCGTCAGCTATGCGGTTGATAGTCCCCTTCAGGTGTTTGATAATGAAAGTGTACTCCTGAAGATAGGAGACACATTTGGCATGTCTAGGACTAACCTTAGTTTGAGAGTTAAGAAACCTTAGCGCTTCATGATCGGATAGAATGACAAACTCCTTAGGAAGTAAATAATGCAGCAAACGTTGGAGGCATCGAATGACCGCGTAAAACTGCCGATCATAATTGGAATAATTTAATTTTGGACCTGCTAGTTTCTCACTGAAATACCCCACAGGGTGGCCCTCCAGACTCAACACTCCACCAATTCCCACTCCAGACACGTCACATGACAACTCAAAGACCTTGGTAAAATCCGGTAGTCGCAAAAGGGGGGCTTCCGACATGCGCAGTTTAATTAATTGGAACGCCGTAGCGGCTGAGTTTGTCCATGTAAACTCACCATTTTTCATGCACTCGGTAATAGTGGCCATAATACTACTAAAATCCTTAATAAATCGCCGATAAAATGTAGCGAGCCCGTGAAAACTCCTAACATCCCGAATGTTGGCGGGCTCGGGCCAATATCTAATGGCTTGTACCTTCTTGGGGTCTACGTGGATCCCCTTCGAGCTCACAATATAACCGAGGAACTCAACCGATGTCACATGGAAGGTACACTTCTTAATGTTCACGAATAATTTTTCCGATCTCAGCGTGGTAAGGATGGTTCTTAAATGTGACTCGTGATCAATCGTGGAGGTGCTAAATACCAAAATATCGTCAAAATATACCACGATGAATTTTCCCATATAGGGTTGGAAGACGTGGGTCATCATCCTCGAAAACGTGCTCGGCGCATTGGAAAGCCCAAACGACATAACTAACCACGCGTAGAGCCCTTCCTTAGACTTAAAGGCGGTTTTCCACTCGTCACCTTCCCTAATTCGGATCTTATGGTAGCCACTCCTAAGATCCAATTTCGAAAAAATCGTGGCACAGGCTAGCATGTCCAATAAATCATCCAAGCGAGGGATGGGAAAGCGATACTTAATAGAGATTTTATTAATGGCTCTACTATCCACACACATCCTCCAAGAGCCGTCCTTCTTGGGGGCAAGTAAGGCGGGTACGCCACACGGTCTCTTGCTGTGGCAGATAAAATCCTTTTGCAATAAATCCGAGATTTGGGTTTGCAACTCTAAGTGCGCGGAGGGGTTAAGCCGATAATGCAGGAGGTTGGGCATTGAAGAGCCCGGAATGAAATCAATGGCATGTTGGATTTCTCGCAACGGGGGTAACTCAGCCGGTAGCTCGTCCGGGTACACGTCCACAAAGTCTTCTAAGAGTTTCCCAACGCCGACGGCAAGTTCTCAAATGTTGCCGCATCTTCCTTAACTTGTAGACATAGTAAGGCATAGAGGACACCATCTAAAAAGGTAGTACGCTTCAATTCTTTCCTTCCTATCAGACTCAACATCTTCTTCTCGACCGGGATGACCGTATCCTTGGAGGGGGCCGAAGGATCCTTTGGCGGGGCAGGTTTTAAGAGTATGATTCTGCCATTAAATTTAAACTCATATGTATTGGATCGACCAAAGTGGGTGACGTCATGATCATACAACCATGGGCGACCCAACAAAACGTGACAAGCATCCATAGGGATGATGTCGCACCAAATCTGCTCAGAATAAGCTTTGATGGTAAGGGGTACCAAGCATCGCTTCGATACAGGGAGGGACGACTTGTCTACCCATGTCACCTTATAAGGGTGAGGGTGCGGCTCGGCATCAAGAGACATTCGTCTCACCGCGGTTTCAGAAATAACGTTCATGCAACTACCGCTGTCAATGATCAACCTACACCATTTTCACCACTCTTAAAATTCAACGTGAAAATGTTCGTCCTATTCCAATCGTCGAACGCTCGAGGGGTCGCCAGAATACACCTCATAACCATCATATGGGAGTGATCCTCCATATCACTTGGCACTTCGTCCGACTCGCTCTCTTCGCCCGCCTCGTAAGTAATGTCGTCTGTCCCACCGGTGGAATCTAATAGGGCTAATGGTCTGGGGGTAGTAGGACAATCACTAGCATAGTGCCCTTGGATCCCACAAGCGTAGCAGGTGACATTCGTCCTGTGGACCCGACCCAACGGGACTCTCTAACCAGTGGGATTTCTATCATTCCTAGCCGTTACGACTATGGAGGTCGAATCGGGGGACTGATACTTTCCTTTAGCCTTATAGGTGGCGGTGGGAGGCGGTCCTAAAATGGACTTGCTCTTTTGGAACGAGCGAGACTTGCCCTTAAGCGTGTTGTGCTTCTCAATATCTAAGGCAGCGTTGAAAGTGGTGTGCAAGTCAGTGTGACCATATCGCAGAAGCTTTCCTTGGATGTCGGGGTTTAGTCCCTTACGGAACCTGGAGAGGGTGACCTCGGGCATCTCTTTCACGTCACACCTAACCATCATGTCCTTCATCAAACTCATATACTCAGACACCGACCTAGTCCCTTGCTTAAGGGTAGCTAAATCATCGAATATTTGTGTCCGATTGTAAGTAGGGACGTACTGTTCCGTTAGCCTAGCCTTCATTGCCTCCCAACCTATGGGCAACGCTCTGTTCTTGACTCTCAAATGCCGCTCCTCATTCAGCCAAAATATTTTAGCGCGCCCTAGCAACTTCATTCTCGCTACTCGCACTTTATCCGCGTCGTTCAGGGTATACCACTCGAAACAACATTCGATCTCCATGATCCAGTCCTAGAAGACTTGGGGATCTCCTAAACGATCGTAGGATGGTTGCTTGACTCGGACGGCCCGAGTAAGGTCAAACTCGTACGGTGCTCGTGGGGCGTTCTCATTAGGAGGGTGGGGGTAAGGGTTGTGAGGTTCTCCCACCCGTGGGTGAGCGGGTTGATTATGGGGTGCCCCGTGTGGTAACCCTAGTCCGTGAAGTGCCTCCCTAATAGCCATCAACTGCTCCGTGAAATCCTGATGGAGCTCCTCAATCTCCGTGAGGGGACGACCCTCACCTCGGTCATCATCCATATTAGACGACGATGGAGGATATTCCGTACCGAGCCTAGTACGCATGCAAATAGGAAGACAACAGATTCTGACAGACCCAAGAAGGAATTAATCCCGCTTAAAGACTATAGGAAAATATTTTTTTTTTATTTTCTTACAGGAAATAAAAAGAGGATTATTAAAAAATTTAGTTTGATATTTTTGGCTGAAAAATAAGAAAACTAAGCCGCTATTGGAAGACCCAAAATAATATTTTTTTTAGATTTTTTTTGTGACAACTAACGCGCAAACACAAGTGCAGGTTAACGTGCTAAAAAGAGGGGAGGGTGCCAATTAAAAAATAGACAAGAACCTCCCTCTGATACCAAAATTGATGTAGGCTTCTACCACGGACACAATAGGGGTTACGGGAATAAAGCGGACGCCACTCAAATTCCACAACCACTCTCGCACTAGCATGAACCGCGGCGCACTCGCAAACGATTTATCACAGTTCACCAACGTACGGTAGCTACTCCGCGGGAGGGTAAAACGAACGGCTATAGGCCGACGTTCTCCCAGCTAAAAGGACCAATATTGGGTCCGACCGAGCGACTGCTGTACCAAAAGAGATCTACCCAAAATGCGATCGAAAAATGGTAGATCTCTCCCAACAAAAATGCGGGGCTCTCCAAACCCTTTCGGAAATATCGCGATTAAGATTAATGCAAATCCAAAAGGAAAACCACGAAGAATCTAACGCTCCAAATCCAACGCAAAAATTATTTCCGACCACTAGAATATCAAGAGGGAATCACACGGGAGTGGAGAGAATCGTTACCCAAGTCGGAATAGATGATTCTGACTACCTTTGAAGGATCGCTCTTCCACGGTTCCGCCGGAGTCGCGCCGGTTGGAGAGATAGATCGTCTGACTTGGCCGCTTCACACCAAGGTCCTGTTTTCTCGCCGTAGAAGGAGGCCCTTCTTGGATAAAACCTCACGAGTAGAGGGGCAGCCGGGTCTCTTCAAAGGGGGGTGCTCGGGTGGAGAGATAGGTGGCCAGTTTCTCTTCCAAGTGGGTTGCTCGAGTGGAGGAGATAGGTGGCCAGTCGGTTTCGGATGGTGGAGGTCGGGTTGAGGATGGTTAGAGGAGGTGGAGGCTTGGAGGAAGGGTTGAAGGAGTGGGCTGGCCGAAAGTTTTAGAGAGAGAGAGAGAGTGGAGGGGGCGGCCAAGAGAGGTAGAGAGAGAGAGGACGATTAGCAAGAATAGGAAATTTAGGATTTATTCTCATTCAACTTGAGTTAAACAAAGCATACATGCATATATATAGGCTTAACAATAAGTCTTGGCTATATGTAGCCCAAAATAAAAATAAAAATAACACACTAAATGGCTACATGCAGCCCTCAATAAAATATCCCAAATAAAAGAGCATACTAATAATAAGATAAATTCAGCTAGATATTTGTCATGCGCCGCGGGCGGAAATTGTAGCGCCGCTCCATACGAACACCACGGCGACGCGAGTCCTTTGTTGGAGACGAAGGAGGGTCTTCCGTTAGCGTGCCGTCATCAACAATTTGGGGGCCGTCGTCAACTTGGGGGCCATCGTCGCCACCACCTTTCTTTTGGGATCTGATGGTTCAGGATTGTTCTTGCTGAGTTAAGACCGAGAATAGGGTTAGAAACCCTCATTCTTCTCCAAGCTTTCTCTTACTAAAGTTCTATAGAGAGGGGAGAGCAAGGAAGACGGTGAAGGAGATCCGGCCATTAGAGAGGCTTCGGTGCTCCAAATCGCGAGCCGAGTCCAGATCCGTGGAGGCTAGATCGTTGCGGAGGTTTTCATCCGGCTATTTTTCCTTGGCTAGGAAGAGGATTCAGAGGGTAACGACACTTCTCCTCTTGGTTTTAGGATGCATGTTTTACCATCTTTTATTTTCTAGTTTTGGGCACCAAACTCTCAAATGAGAGTGGTTTGGGTTGCCAAGGTTCAAGAGGAACCTCCAGGTTGATTGAGTCCGTCCCCGACATGTTTTTGCATTAGAGATCGGCTTAGTTAGTGGACTAGGCATGGTGGGTAAAGCCGTAGTCGCGACCGTTAGTCCGACTCGGTGATATTGCATACGAGGTTTAAGGATTCGTAGAGATCCGTTGCGGTAAGAGGCTGTTTGTGATGCGTGATGTTTGTGGTGTTCTTCCCTTTATCTTGCGTAAGTACGTGTGGCCGGTACCGGACAAGGTCAGCTCCTCATTGGCGGTAGATGGTTTCTCTGGTGGACAAGGTTAGCTCCGCATGGGTGGTAGATGGTTTCCTTGGTATACGGGAACGCTGCAGTACGAATGAGGGATTAGGGTGGAATTGTCTTGGATTATGATGTGCCAAGGCGTGGTTGTGTCTCCGTGGTCGGCTGGCTATCCCGTGACGTGCAAGTCATGTGTGGAAAGTGTCCCGGCAAGACTAGTCCCCTTTTTTGAGACTGACGAGAACGCCGAGCATGGGGCAAGCCCGGGCAATGAGGCCATGAGTGGGTGGGGTCCAGCAAGGGTTCTTAGAATCGGTCAGTGTGTTGGACGGAATCCTGACATGAGAAGTCAGAGTTTGCAGGCAAGCCCGGGTCTGCGACCGTGAGCGGGTGGGGCCTTGACAAGAGTTCCGTGTGGCGGCTTGTATGCCGTTGGGGGATTGTAGTTCCCCTTTGTTTGCGGATTTATGCCAATGGGGAAATGATGAGTACCCAAATGATGTGATGTTGTGCTAGATGCATACGCTATAGTGTGCCTTGGGCGAAGCCCGGGTGTTGCATTCATGTTGCATAGTAGGCCCTATTATTATATGCTCAACAGTAGAGAACATGCATGATGTTTGAGACATCCAAGCCTGTTTCCTTAGTTGCTTTTCTTGCTTCTGAATATTGTATACGAAGTGCTAACTTGCAGGTTGGAGGAGTACCCCGGGGCATGTTAGGGGCAGCCGAGAGGAGATGTGTTGGTTACATAGTTTGAGGTCAGCCTTTTCTGACCCACGTTACTAATAATTTTTACAGGGACAGGATCGCAAGCAGGAGCTAACTCGTCGGCCAGAAAGGCCTAAGCCTCATGAAGTGTTACCTTTTTACTGTAGCTCTACTTTTTATGACATTGTATATTTGATGCCCATGTTGCCGGCTTGCATGCCGAGGTAGACTAGGAGTGCTTATGCACTTTTATGATTGATGTATTATTTGAGTTTGGACTCACTTTTGTTGTAAGGCCATAAGGCCATTTCGTTACTCTTGTAGGTGTGGATAACTTCTAGTCTTGCTTGTTATTTCCGCTGTGTTGTGTTATGAGTTTTGAGTTTGGGTAGTTATATCATCTTATAATAATGAAGCTGTGGCGTCTGTATGTTGTGGTGCCCCGGCCGGACCCATATTATACGGTCATTACAGGGGAGGTGTTACAATTTGGTATCAGAGAGAGGTTAGATTCAAGGTCAGTGAGTAGAGAAGTTATCCACATAAGAGTAATGCGGGACCATGAGTATACTTATGATTAAGTCTTGAGATTAGAGACTGATTCATTATTTCTTGTTTTCTTGAAGAGTGCAAGCAACGAGGCGGGCACGTCGAGAGCAAGAGCAGAGCTTTCGGCGTGCAGTGCCATTGCCCCGGGTCTTTTGGCCACGGGTGTAAACCTGGCTGACTTCTGCTGCATGCTTGCAGAAGTAATGGTGGCAGCCAAAGCTGCAGCAACAGCTCATGTAGCAACTCCTGCTACCCCGGATACAGCGACAGCCATTCCAGGAGGAGAAGCCAAACGAGTAGAGCCTTTGGCAGAAAGAGTGGTGGTCAGCATGGGGACCAGCAGATGAAGTACTTTCTGAGCTTCCATCCCCCGTCGTTCAAGGGAGTTGGTACGCCAACTGATGCGGAGGATTGGTGGGCTCGGATTCAAGAGATTTTGAGGGCGGCAGAGGCGCCAGAAGAGAAGAAATCTGAGTATGCGACGTTCATGTTAGAAGGAGACGCCAAGTTGTGGTGGGTGAGACATAGCGGCCGCCAATTTCCTGGACGCACCCCATCGATGGAAGAATTTGGGGATGCTTTTCTAAAGAGGTACATTCCCGTTTCTACACGGTTGGCCCTTCAGAGGCAGTTTCTGCACTTAATGCAGCGAGACAAGACGGTGGATGAGTATGTGCAGGAGTTCACCCGTTTGGGTCGTTACGCGGGAACGACGATGACATATGATGTAGAGTGGGATAACCTCTTTACCAGGGGCTGAGGGAGAATCTGAGGCAACCCCTCATTTCCATGAAGAGAGCTGGTTTAATGAGCTAGTTGAGGCTGCCAGGACATTGGAGAGTGATCTAGAGCGAAGCCAATGTCGTAAGGGCTTTGCACCCAAACAGGGAGAAGGGAAGCCTTCTCAATCCCAAGGAAAGTCGGAAGGGAATAGATGGAGGAAGAAGCCTCACCCATACAAGTCCGGTGAGAAAAGCAAGTGGACGTCTGGAGGTTCTCATTCTAGGGGACCACCGACGTGATACAACTGCGGTAAGCTGGGGCACATCGCTCGTGTTTGTCCTCAAGGAGGAGTGGATCAAGAGGCAAGGTAGGAGCAGACTGTGCGCTCCGGCCCCAGATCCGCAGAGAAAGGGAAGATGGTGGAATCTAGTGCTTCTCGGTTCCAACTAGTGCAACCAAGGGCCTATACCCTTGGACAGCAGGAAGCGATCCGCCAAAACGATGTGGTGACAGGTATGAGGAAATTTGAGTTTAACTTTGTGCTTCAGACTTTTAGACCTTTATGTGTGATGTCTATGTTATAGGCTTTGTATTAGTTTCCGGATACCCCGCTAGGGTATTGTTCAATACGGGAGCATTGCACTCCTTTCTTGCGGAGAGCTTCATCCGGAGAATAGGAGTTGAGTCATTTTCGGCGGACGCGGAGCTGAAAGTGCCGCTTGCCCAATGGGTCATCCATGACCATCGGGGCCAAAGGGCGCATTTGTTGGGAGCTGGACGGAGTTGACTTCGTATTGGTAGCAGCGGTTTTACCATTGTTTGAGTTTGATGTGATTTTGGGCATGGACTGGCTTGCAGAGCAGCGTGCCAGTATTGATTGCCTATCCAAGGTGGTGACCCTAAGGAGTAAGGGGCAGGCGGAAGTCAAGTTTGAGGGCCTTTGTGGAGTGGCCTATTCCCTGATTTCGGCCATGCAGTTGATACAGGCGGTTAACCAAGGTGATGTAGCGCTTGTAGCGTTATTGGAGGTTCGCCTCTCCGAGTTGTTTTATTGAGGAAGTGCCCGTAGTGGCAGAGTTCAAGGATGTGTTTCCGGATTAACTTCCTAGAGTGCCTCCTCGGCGAGAGATCGGCTTCTCGATCGAGTTAGTGCCGAAGGCTAGGCCTGTAACACCCCCTATCCGTCGCATAGCATATAGCAGTAGGTCCGGCCGGGCCCGACGCCATATACTACAGACAGACCGGGTGGTTACTTATGGAAACCATCCAACCAATCTCAACGTCCTACACAGAGCATTCTAGCGGAAGCATTATAAAAGTTGCAATAAATAACCCAGCATTAGAGCATGAATGTCCACTAATACAAAATAGGAATGTTATACAAAATACCCAAAATAGGTCTTAAGGCCTTACAAAATGTTTCACTTCACATTACATGTTTTACAAACCACGGCACGCAGGCCGGTCACACATGAATAAAGCATTAAACACTTCCAATTAGGCCTTCAAGGGCCGGCTTCGCATTCGGGCTTTAGCCCGCTATTGACCGCTTGGTCCAGCTGCACCTGCAAGCAACATACCACCGCACGGTGGCAAAATAAGGCAACGGTCAGCAATGCTGACCAAATTATAACGATCCCGCCCCCAACTCGGGGCGGCGATGCTCCTGCCCTGCATTTCATTAGCATAAGCGAGCAATATAACTAGCGATTTCATCACAGACGTTGGCTCGCACGGCCACACGCCCGTGCTCTCAGGGCACATTCTCGGTGAACCGGTCGATGTCACGTCAATTAAAGCCATAGACATTCCGCACTCACCACCGCCACTTGGACGGCCAAACCTATGAGCAATTCGTCTTCCTGGCCTGGGTCACGACAATTTAAGCCCTTGACTGCCGAAGACCCTAATCTATGCCAACGGTAAGTGCCACGTGCCTTTAGGTCTCTTTAACCGAACGACATAGAACGGGTACGGTTCCATCTAACCCGTGCTCACATCGCAACGACAATTTAAGTCATATGCGCGGGTCAAACTTCCACCGAGTCCCATTTCCATCACAAGTCACATAACCCGATTATGTTCAAGTTGGCTCTCAAGCCACCAAGTTGGCAAGATCTCGTATCCGCCCAGTTTTCCGGGTGCACCTTTGGGTTAGTCCCCAAGGCTCCCTACTGCAATCTACCGCGTAGAAAACCCGAAAAACAACCAATAGCACGGAGTCTTCTCCGGCATTATGCAATGCAACATCACCGATCCAGACCAACATGTCCGGGTAGGCTTCACACATCATGCCTATGTCCGGTCTCGCTTACGGACTCTAAACAACGGGGACTTCACATATCTACCCGAAGGAACGCCTCCAACTCTCCGCAAACTCGCGAAAGCGGGCTTCCTATGCAAAGAAAGAGAGCTACTCATGCTCAAGATGAGGATCGTTACCCTAGCGTTCCTCTTTGGCACCATTGCAAAGTAATCGGATGAAAAGCACCGCACTAGCTTTGCCTCCGTGGATCCGGAGTCGGCTCGCGATTCGGAGCTTCGAAGCTCCTCTAATGGCGGGATCTAGCTCCTTCTTCCTCCCTTGGCTCTCCTCTCTCTCTCTAAGGATTTAGAAAGATAACACTTAAGAAAAAGTGAGGGTTTCTAAGTCCAATCCCGGGTATATCCCTTCAGGAACAACCCCCAGCCGTTGGATCTCAAAATAAGGAAACGAACGGCTTTGATTCGGGACTGAAATGCCCAATCTGGACCGAACACAGCCTGGCACACGCCCGTGTCCAGGGCCGTGTGCCTCATTCGCCGTCAAAATCGAATCACCTGGAATGAAGCTAAAGTTCTCGGTAGTCTATGCCTAAACCCGTATGGACACTTTGAGTTTACGGTGATGTCGTTCGGGCTGACGAACACGCCATCTGTGTTCATGGATCTTATGAATCGAGTATTTCGGGAATACTTGGATTCTTTTGTGGTTATCTTCATTGATGACATCTTATTGTATTCCAAATCAGAAGTGGAGCATGAGACCCACTTGAGAGTGGTCTTGCACGTGTTGAGAGAGAATCAGCTGTATGCAAAGTTCTCAAAGTGCGAGTTCTGGTTAGCAAAGGTGGCATTTTTGGGCCACGTGATTAGGGGGGATGGGGTGGCAGTGGATCCAACAAAAGTGGAAGCCATCAGAGATTGGCCGGTTTTGAGGACCGTGGCGGAAGTCCGAAGTTTTCTTGGACTAGCCGGGTACTATAGGAGATTCGTGGAGAATTTTTTGCGGATAGCTCTACCCCTCACCTCACTCACTCATAAAGATCATAAGTTTGTGTGGACTCAAGAGTGCAGTCAAGCATTTGAGGCACTGAAGGAGAGACTGATGATGGCTCCAATCCTAAGTCAACCGCAAGGGACTGAGGGATTCAGATCTTCAGTGACACATCGGGATGCGGTTTGGGTTGTATTTTGGTGCAACATGGCAAGGTGATAGCTTTTGGGTGTAGGCAGCTGAAGCTTCATAAGAGGAATTACCCCGTCCATGACTTGGAGTTGGTGGCGGTAATTTTTGCGTTGAAAATATGGCGACACTATGTCTACAGTGCAAGGGTGGAGATCTTCACAGATCATAAAAGCCTGAAGTATCTCTTGGATCAAAAGGACTTGAACATGCGGCAACGCAGGTGGGTCGAGTTCCTTGGAGACTACGAGGTGGCGATTCAGTATACGCCACGTAAAGCCAATGTGGTAGCGGATACCTTGAGTAGAAAGTACTCGGGGCAAGGGAATTGGATCGAAGCTCATGATGAGCGGTTGGTACGGGAATGGGAGTCCCTGGGTTTGGAATGTGTGGTGAGAGGCGAGTCCACCGTGGCTCGGTTGAACTGGATTGAAATGCAGAACGAATTGTCCGATCGTATTCGGGAAGCGACCCATTTGGATGTGAAGTTTCAACCATATATGGTGGAGGCTCAAAATGGCGAGAGCAGCACCTGGGAGATGATTGATGGGATTCTGAGGAAGGACGGAAGGATTTGTGTACCGCAGTTCGGCAAGCTCCGTGAGGAGTAGATGTTTGAGGCTCACTTCACAAAGTACTACATTCTCCCGGGCAGTACAAAGATGTACTTGGATATGAAGAAATCCTTTTGGTGGCCGGGGCTGAAGCAGGACGTAGCTTTGTATGTGAATCGTTGCCAAACTTGTGCCTTGGTGAAGGCTGAGTGTCAGAAGCCGGGCGGGTTCCTGAAGCCTCTTCCAATCCCTGAGTGGAAATTTGATGATATCTCCATGGATTTTGTACATGGTTTGCCTAGATCACAGTAGGGCAATGATGTTATTTGGGTGATCGTGGATCGCTTAACCAAAGTCGCTCTCTTCATCCCAAATCGGAAGGAGGACAGCGTAGAGAAGCTGGTGGAGTTGTATGTTCGTAACATTATGCGACTGCATGGGATTCCTAGAAGTATAGTCAGAAATCGTGACGGGCGTTTCACGTCAAAGGACTAGAGGTTGGTTCAGAAAAGTTTGGGCACGAAGCTAAAGTTCAGTACGACGTTCCATCCTCAAACTGACGGGCAAACCGAAAGAACGAACCGTACTATGGAGGATATGCTGAGAATGTGCAGTCTTGACTTCGGCAAGAAGTGGTAGGATCACCTCTTCATGGTGGAGTTCGCATACAATAACAGTTATCAAGCAAGTATAAAAATGGTGCCATACAAAGCTTTGTATGGGAGACGGTGTCGAACACCGATGTCTTGGACAGAGGCAGGAGACACCAAAATTTTGGGAAAGGAGTTGGTAGTTGACGCTTGTGAGTTGATACGGACCATTCAAGAGCGTATGAGGTAGCGCAAGACCGGCAAGCAAAATACTTTAATGCTCATCACAGGAAGTTGGAGTTCTTAAAGACAATAACCTCCAGGTTTCTCGTTGATGTAATAAGTGGCGATACACGGGTTTTCATAGGTAGAAGCGCTTCAAATAGGTGCAAATCCTACTCCAAATGCTATGGGATTCAAACAACAGCTATGGGAGGGGACAACTCTGAGTATGAGGACCTTACATACAAAGTATCAACGCATGACCCTGGTCGTCACCTGGTTCCACTTCTATAGCCATGACGCTCGCCAGAGTTCTTCTGTGCTGGTCACATTCCACGCTCACCGCACCAAAATGTTGAAACCGGAAATTCAGTCTCCTGTGGAATTCGACCCTTGGGGAAGGTGTGACCGTGCACCTACTACCCACAAGCGAACGATCTAGGCACAAGACTAGGAACACGAGGGACAGACCAAAGGTCTCAGTATGGAGGACCCGCCGCAAACCCGGAAGACTAACTAACTCTTACCCTCCCAAGCCAAGGGCTGAGCTAAGGCACCTTCGGAAGGCTCTCTTGGCCGACCGGAACATCTGAGGAGGATCTCAAGATCCACTCCTTAACTAGAGGTGCTACCTCGGGTCTATGCAAAATGTTCCCCGCCCGCCTTACAATTGGCGCAAAACCGCCCAGCAACCCTATTCTACGCAGCCCCAATTGGGCCGCTAACAGTAGAACTCCGCTATTCTGAAAGGATGACGACAGGCCATCATGGGCTTCCCGACATCTATTCCTCAGGGCCCCCACGGGGGGAGCGATTCACGAACACACCACTCGCCCAAGACAGGAGTAAACTATATTTTCACAGGGCATCACAGATATGAAAAAATATTACAGGAATATAAATTCCATACTCAGCACGCAGGCCGGCAATATAAATAAAAAAAGGCCTTCGAGGGCCGGCACAAGCTCGGGATTAAGCCCGCTATTCCCCGCCTGGTACTGCAACACCTGTACGCCAACGTCTCGACGAGCGGCGACCAACTAGTCATCGGTCGGCCAACATAAGCGGACCAAACATATTATGCACACCCATTCTTTGGGGGCTACGGAGCGCATTCCCTGCAAGCGGCTAAATAAACAACTTCCTCAGAGTCTTCTCCGGGGAACCCCAGAACATCACCAATCCGCTCACATGTCTGGATGGGCTTCACACAGCATGCCTAAACCCTACTCATGCTTCCGGGTATTAATACAATTAACTGCGGGGACGTACACGTCAACACCGTCGAGGAGCTCCCTTCCCCCCACCCGCTGGTGAGAGGGCTTCCGTGCAAATATGTAAAACTGAAGCTTCACCTGCCCAAGTTGAAACATCGTTAACCTTGTCGCGTGCTGGCGCGGGGCTGGGAGAGGAGCTCCGGGTCGATTCTGCTATGTGCGGCCGCGTCGTGGTCGCTCTCCACTTAGGCCGAGCTCGCTCCAGGCCGAGCCTTGCTACAGGCCGAGCCTTGCTCCAGACCGAGCCTTGCTCCAGGCCGAGCCTTGCTCCAGGCCGAGCTTGCTGCCGGGGGAGAGGGAGGTCGAGGTGTGCTGCTCCAGGCAAAGAGAAAGGGAGGGGGCCCGGTCTCCAGGCGGCTGGAAAAGAAGGAGCGGCATGCGGTTGCTGATGCCTCAGGTGGCCAGAGAGAAAGAGGGAGGCGGGGCTCGCGCTGCACTACTGTAGCCGATGGTAGAGAGAAGTTGGGGGGGGGGGGGGGGGGGGGGGGGCGGCTGTGCTGCTCCTGTTGGTCGACGAGAGAGGGAAAGAGGGGCCGGCTGCCTGATCCTTTGCCGACGACGGGATAGATGGGGAAAGGAGGCCGTGCCCTAGCTTGGGCGGGGGTGGCTGGAGAGAGAGAGGGTTGGCGTCGGGCTGCCGCTCCAGCCACGGGAAGAGAGAGAGGTGTGGCGCGGGGGCTCTGTTGTTCCTTGCTGAGGCAGCGGCCGGAGAGGGAGGGAGAGCAGCGTGCGGCTGCTGTGCTCCAGGCCGAAAGGGAGAAAGCGGCGGGGGTTGAGGGGGTCTCATCCCTTAGCCAAACCCTAGCCGCAAAATCAAAAAACCCGCACCCCCCCTGCTCAACCGATGCCTCCCCTGCTGGTCCCTACCCCTCTCCTCTATATACAATATAATATATATTATATAATATCATAATATATATCTATTATATAATATTATATATATATATAAATTCTAAGCACGCGCAAATGAAACCTCCGCACGCACGCACGAGGACCCGCACGTCTAGAACGGGGTCGCATCAACTCGTCGCCCATAACACGCCCCTAGGCTGATTTTGGGGAGGGTCCACTCGCCCGGCTACGGGGTTTGTAAGTCTTAACTTGGTTTGATCACGGTGTTTGCTTGGGATGAGCGTCTCATAATCATGGAGTTTGCTTACAATAATAGTTACCAAGAAAGTCTGCAGATGGCCCCGTTTGAGGCCTTATATGGGAGGCGTTGTAGAACTCCTTTATTTTGGGCTGAGGTTGGTGAGAGACCGTTGCAGGTCGGAAGCCCGTAAAGAAATGAATTGGTTGTGACTCATATTCAAGAAAGGCTTAGTAAAACACAAGAAC